>UELV01159042.1:0-11574 GCA_900490015.1 Megastigmus stigmatizans
GGCACAGGAACTGACACACTTACCCTATCTAATTAATTAATAAAATGTTTTGTAATTTATCAATCTGAAGTTTTTTATTTTACAGCCATTTGGTAGAATAAATATGAAATTGTGTTGGGGGATAACAAATCATACTTGCCAAGATTTTACCTTTTTAAAGGTAATTTTTTAGAGATCGTATTTTCATCATTGTAATTATTTAATTATTATAAAATATATTGATATAAACTCATTCCTTACATATTTTGATTATTTTTTGGTTTCAAAAGCAGCTCCAAGACCGTAACAAGTAATATACATCTTTTGTATTTTGATTAAATTTTTTCTTTAAAGCGCTTTTACCTCCAAGCCTCATGAATCATCAATGTATATTATATTTTCTGTACCAATTTTAATTTAAACCGAATGATGTATGAGCTACCAAACCAATCATTCTATTTTTCATTGTTTTTTCCACCAATAGCAAACATTATATTATTTGCCTATTTCTCAATTCATTTCTAATCGTCATTCAACTCGATATTAAATCACTATCTCTCTTTTATAAACCCATGATTTGAAAGTAGTATCCATTCACTGGTGACGGTGTCTCCACTGGACGTACACTATAGACTTATTGATATGAATGTATGTACGCGTATTGTATAATCATTTATGAAGTCTAAGTAGAATCTTCCTGTCTCGAGTAATACAATCGATATAGGAATCGTCTTTTCTAACTTTATGTTAAAAGTGTAATAGCCTCTGTGATAATTCTAATCAAGTTTCAATTACTTATTACTCTCTGAATTTAAAACAGTGATAAGTGTGCAATCGCGTGAAAATTAGCGCGAATACCGTTGTATTCTCAGTGAAGCTCAAATCACTGATTTTAACGTAGCTGGCACACTTATCAACGCTTTAAATTTAGTGAGTCGGCAATTTATAAATTGATAAATCCTACTACACTGTCCTTTAATTCCCGAAAACAAAAAGCCACGCGAGCCGTGTCATTTCACCACTTTGAACAACCACAAGAGAGTTATTTAAGCGACGACTGGATACTGAAATGAGTAATGGTACGTTAAAATGTTGGCTCGATTAAAATTCTTATATCTTAAAAAGATGACTTGTACAGTACTTTTCTGCACCGAGGCTACACCTGCACTTTGCGTGCGTTAGTTAAAACATATTCGAAATTCAGGCCAAGCCAATAAAAATAAAGAAGGGCGCACATGTTCGAAATGAAAATTGCGCGTGGAACACACGAGACTTGCACTATCATTTAGAGTATACAAAAAAGGCGTTTAACCCCCTGACTTGGTCGAGCTGACTTGTTTCTCTATCGCGTGTAAGTAGAAACAGACGAGTACAAAAGGACAGTAATTTTAAAGCTTCTCATCGGCCGCTTATTCCGCTTATTCATTTTTTCGATAAATTAATTGTGGCTTGATTCCCTCTAAAGCTAAGTACTGCTTCTTATTACAATTTCGTGGACATCCGTCTTTCCCTTTATTCTTTACCTCTTACGCGGATAAATCATTTGTAGTATAATTCGAACATTTTCATATAATTCATATATTGCTCTGTATCTACGATAGATCATGCCGAAATCCGCGAACTGTATTTCTTTCGTTTTTCTTATATCAGGTATCTTTTGTTCGACAAGAGAAAACTCGAGGTATACGATTGCAACGAAGACCGTGAACGGATAGCGATAATCTCTGGCTTTTCTTAATCTCGTTCGTTCACTTACGCTATATACACACCTTTTTAAAGATAAACAACGCTACACATATATAGTCGTTCTTATCTTCAAATATCGACTCGATTTTAGCGCAAAATCGAGCAGACAATTTCGTAGATGCGACCGGCTAAAATAATTCCTATAACATCCGCAACTCGTAGATCTACGAGTCTTTAAATAAAGTTCAGCCTGCATGAGAATTTTCCAAACAGCCGCATCGATGAAGGTGCCAATTAAACAAATTAATAATTTGTCCGCACATGACCGATCGGTACTGAAAAGTGTCTGAACTCGCGCGATGCAAGCGCTTACTCACGATACCGAGCGATTTCACGCGGGTTTACAGCTGCGTCGTATCTCGCACGCATTATCCAAATAGAAGCCGAAGCGGTTACAAACACCTGCCTCGCCATGAATCGGTATACACACAAAACCTGACTATATATATGTATGATATATATGACAATCTTATCTATCGGTCCGCCCGCGCCATCCTTATCAGTCGCGCTAGAAAGTCGCATTATATGTATGTCGTGACGCCTGCGCTCCGATCCCTTCCTCTCGGCACACAAGTATGCTCGCATACGTGCCCGCTCCTTGTCCGAAAAATCTAATTCGCGATGCGCTATAGTCGCGCGCACATGCACACGGACTCGCTAGGCTCTTTGGCTGGTCGCGCGCGACGATCTTTTCTGACGCGTGCAGTCGCCCTCGTTGCAGGCTTTTCAACCGAGACCGTAGCTGGATTCGTTGGTATAAAAGTGTGAAGTGGAAGTTTTTTTTTTTTTTTTAATCCGGATTTGTGGAGTTGTGACCTGCAGAAGTTGGTGATGGATATAGTGCATATATTTGATTGGGTGTAACGAATAATTTCACTAGTGTTAGGAGTGTGTGAGTATATACTTGTTTATTCAGCCGATTAAGTGCCATTGTAGGTTACAGATCATTCGTCGAAGAATTATTATCGCGTCTATGCACGATATCTTTGTCACTTATTGCGCGCTCGTTTATCAATTCCACCGATCATTTGGGGCTTACCCGACTCCGATTCTTTTGTCCACTCATCGATACTTATTCTTCTATTAAACCGAACGATCGAAAGAAAATCGTCCTGAAATTAAATTCATTCTTATATCGAACTAAAACCAATCAAGCGCGAGTCTCTGTAAAAGTGAGTAATAATCATCGGTGAACCATCTTTATTTTTCCAAAGTAACCGCACGGTACTTCTAGTCGTGTACAGTTTTGTTAAAATTCATACGCCACTATAGAAATTCAGCACCCCTTTGGAATCGAGGTCCCGCGAGCCGCAATTCAATATTCATTTCACCTGGCACTGAACTCGTTCGCTCCCGCACTTTCAGCCCGGCGTGCATATATAATATACGACGATAGGGCGAAACAAATGCATTATGCACCGCGAGCCACAAGTGTGTAAGTGGATCATCATCGAGTGGAGCGAACTCTACGATGCGCTGATGTCAAGCTTGTTACATCCGCGATTATTTACGCGTGTACCGAGATTACGCATTTTTTTTTTCGTTTCCACACCCTTCCACTCGCGTGGAATTCATCACCGTATTTAATTCCGTGCATATTGTATATATACGTATACCATGCGACACACAACGCACACATTGACGCAATGGCAAATTTTCCAATTGCAACCGGGATATATAATCATGCCTCGAGTGCACCGCCAGAGCTCCGTCAATATAGTGTAACGTTGACTTTGCAGCTGGAAATATCCGTGTGGGTGTGTTTAACTGCGCTTTGAAAAATTGGAATTTCGCGGGATGTGTGTAAGACTCTCTCTCTCTCGCTAGCGCGCTTTCTGATATATGTATGTGTGCACGGTTATAGGCGCGCGATGCAGCTGAAAGAGGCATTTGGTTTTGCCGGCTTTTCATACTTTTACGGCATATATTCCAGAAATAAATCTAGGCTCTGATACGATTCGTATACGGTATCCCAGAATTGGCGAATAGCTTTTTTCTTCTGCGCTCAATTGTAATTAATCCGATGTAATACGTGACGGAAATCGTACTTGTAAATGAAATCAACAATAGCCTGTAAACAATTTCATCATCGCAATGTTTCAGCGATAATTAATTATATATAATACATTTGCGTCGACGAAGATAACTTGCAGCGCGTTTATCTCAACTGATGATAATCTAATAATATATATATCAAAATGGTTTTACGCGTATTTTAAAATTAAACCGCTTCTAAAAATATTGATGGTAACAAATTGAAAGCAATAATAAATAGTATTCTGATCAAACATCCGATGCACGGAAGGTTCGAAATATGCCTGACGTGGCTCGCGCAACGATGTCGGAGGTGCGAAAAGCTATGGATGACGACGACCACGAATTAAAAGTATCTAATTAAACGCGACAGCGGGAAGCTTTGTATGCTCTAGCAGGAAAACCTCGTGCGAATTCACAAACAATTAGTGGATTCCAATGCTGATGTTTATGTTCTCGAAACTATGTTATCTTTTTTCTATTGAATGTTACAATAAGCTATTATATTTAATCATACTATTATTATTATTTTTGATATGATAACATGTTAAACGTTTGATTATTCCGACAGATTTTCCAGTTAATAGTTTTTTATTGCAAAATATATGACTTGAACCTTATTATTCAAAAAATATAGCTAAGCACATCTAGGACGCGCCGGGTATAAAAAAAAAGTATTTTTATAGTAATAAATATTAATTACCGAGTGTATAGTCCAGAGCAAACTTTTTCTTCGATTAATTCTCAACTCTACTTTATTACGTTTGCTTAGGACACCTCGAAATGTAGACATATCTGAAAAAAAAAACTCACAGAACAATGTTGACACTGTAATCTAGGCCATTGCTATAATGACCCAAATATTTGATAAATACAAAGATTTTTTTAATAATAGGTGCGTCAAACGCTTTATAGTTATCAAATTATTACGATGATCTTATTGATAACAATGAGAGAAAATAAAATATCGTTGACACAAGCAAAACAAAAAAAGTACAAAATATATATTTTTTTCTAAAATGAAATTCAAAATGTAAACAGATCAATTTTGTCGTCTTATTTGTCTTACTAATCTTAACTGTGCGCTCATGTGAACCCAAGACTATTTGAAATCAGCACTTAAAAATATTTGAAGTAGAACTTTGAACGAAAGCTTGTTTACCAGCTATTATACAAAGTGCGTCGAAATTTTCGAGAAAATCGATCGATGCTACCGCGCTTCCAAGTCGCTTCATGAATGATATATATATATGTATTTTACCAACGATGGCTGTTGTGTACTAGAGCTTCACTCGAAACTTTTATTTAGACATTTACGGCGAAGTTTACAAAGGGAGACCACACCCTTTGGAAAGTGAATTTCGACTGAACAGGAGACATGTTGTTTGGTACCTATAAATATGGGTTTCGTGAAATTTGATGAGAAAAAAAAAAATAAAACTTAAAGTAGACAATAACCACAAATTGCAGTTTTGCCTCGTAACTATTAATAATCTAATATCATACAGAAATGTTGAGCTATTGCAACTTTTTAACTACAATTTTTGAAATTTCATCTACACCCATTTCCTGACATTTTAAGATGCTTTTCTCAAATAGCACTTATAGAGTTTCATTACACTATACGGGCTTTGAGGTTCATGTTAGGTATCCCAGTGGACACATCTTAAACCTTAATACGACCCTTTGTTTCTTAAAGGACATGAACTATTAGGTATATTTATAAATACTTGGTACCTTCCTTTGATAATTAATCGCGTAAATGCAAACCTTTGAATGTTTATTCTATTTTACGAATGTACTTGCATCAACAGTTGACGTGGGCCTGGCTAAATATATTTATCTACTACTTAAATCCACTATATACTTATTTATAGTATGCCATCACTGCACACGTGTCAATTAAGCTGTGTACGCACGTCAATTCTGAAATTAACTATATGTAATATTGATTTTTATTAGAATCCGGTATTATTCCAAGAATGCGTATTTATGGTGGTACACTGTAACGCAATATATACGCTATAGTGTTCTTTGAAGAACACACCTTCGACTGCATCAATCAAATCACTATTAATCCATAATCGAACTCGGCGTCCATTCTAAATTTTAACAATACAATAACGTACCCAACATATTAAACTGGATTATTATCACATTCCATAGCAGGCTTATAAGTTCATTATACACTAATTTGGAAACGAAAAGAAAAAAAGAAAAAATCTTTTTATTACAAAAATCGATTCACTACAATGGCCCCAAATTATTCTAAAATCGTTTCGAATAACACTTCATTCTCCGGAAAGATAATATTCAAGCTCGAAAAAGCTCAAAGAAGAATACATCAGTGTGCTCAAACATCGGACATTATCGTTCATCCTCTATCCATGCATCATTAAAAGAAGCTATCCGATCCAGCCCGAGTCTATAACGAACCGATATATGACAATCACAAAGAAAGATCGACTTTCCATCAGCGTCTCAATCGCAAGCGGAATATCGCTCCGATTCTCATCAGCGGCATCATAAGCATCGACCCCCCGTAACAAGTTCCTTACACACAAGACAAAGCGCTCCCCTCGCGTAGCTACGACCGAAACGTTACACACGCGTGTCTTATCTCTTACAGTAAATCGATACAAGAATAGTGAGCGAGAAAAGTGCCGTCTGCGTCAAGACGCGTGCACAGTCATTGGATTTTCTAAGCCGGTCTGCGTGTAACTCACCTTCCACGAAGTTTACTTTACACATATACATGCGAGGTTACTAAGTACGCGATCGGACAAAAAGTCACCGAGTGACGATTGTATATACACATCGGTTTCTGTGAATGCTCAAACGGTCTCTCTCGGGCCGCGCGAGATCGTCAATTTCGAACTAAAACGCCTATTTATAAAGTTATCTCTGTATAGCCGCGTGTGGAGTTTGTGCCGACGCACCGGCCGCGAATTCGCCAATAGGGAGACGACCTTGGCCAGGCAAAGATCCCATCTCGCGTGCGGCAGTTTTATGTTGTTTGAAGAAGCGCCCACCGCGAGACTCGAGAGAGTAGATTATGGATTCAGGAACTGTTGCTGCCGCTGCAGAGACGACAGCCAAGTGTCGAGCGTATTCGGTGTATAGTGTGTATATATGTATAACGAGCAAACGTCTGGAGCTGAAACGCATCGCCGTCATAGGGCCGGATTCTTTTTTCGGCTGGTTTATATGTGCAGCGCGGGGGAGACTTTTCGATTGATCGCGAGGTATACTGATATATCGAGGTTTTGCGCGTTTGATTAACTTTGCCCAGGTAGTATATCCATTTTCTATTGGACTGCGCATTGTTGCATACATAGTTTCTCTTACCATCGGCAGCCATCGGTCTATAAAGCATCTCGCACACAATCAATTCATACCGTATAACTTTTGTACAACATCTATACTCACTGCATATTTCAAAACACCGTCGTATACTCAATTAAAAAAACCAACAAACATCACATTTCCAGAACAACAGCTCCAGTCCATGCCGCGTCGATGAAGCGCCAATAGTCCTGCAGTCATCGCCATCGTCATCCGGATCTTAAAATGTAAAGCAGCGCGGCAAGCAAAAGTAACAAAGACTCGTCAGCGAAGAAAGTAATCACGGCGCAAGAGGTACGATGGAGGCGGCACGAGCCGAGAAACTCCTGGGTGTATTGTACGCTACGTCGACGGTGAGCTCGGTGATGTCGATGGCTTCGTTGGTGGTGGCATGGCAGCACTGGGCCTGGACCCTCGACGTCTGTCTCAACGTCGACTGCGGCTGCATCCTATACGGCGTCAATACCTTCAGTACCTTCATAGGCGGCAACGTCGAGCTCTGCCACTTTGGCACCTTCGCCCTCGTACCCGCTATCGTCGTTGGACTCCTGCTCGCCTTCTATCACGGTTACCGCAGCTGCATACCCACGAGCCTCAGCGAGCCCAGAACATTGGCCACTGCTAGGACTTATCACAGCAGGTCATATCTATGTAGTCATATGTGTACAAACTTTTGCTCGATGCGTGCGGTTTAGTGCTGCCGACCGATAGGCTTGAGGAGGATGCTAATATTATCTTACAAGGTGCTAATTGAACGGTTTGAAAGTTAAAAGCCCTGTAAGATCAGTGTATATCTATGTATGCTTTGCGTTCAATTTGATTTTCAAAAATAAGTCGTATCAATTTCGTATCGAAACAATATATATATTTATCCAACTTATGTGCATTAATTATTTACAGAATCTTGTAGCATGCTTTTCAAACATTTTCAACCACGAGCATTTTCATGAACTAACGAGAAATAATTTCGTAGAAATGTTGGTTCGCCTCCATTAAGAAACTTATGAAATACTTGCTGCTGTCTTATGCACTTGTACACTTTTTATTCGTAGAAAATAGGGTATGCCTCGAGGAAAAATATTTCAATTGAAATTTCATTGAAACGAAGTAGGTCAAAGTGACCTACAGCACAAAGCCGTGTCCCTCTTTACAATTTTTAATTTAATTATTAATCAAGTACGCGAGTCTTAAAATATATTCAAACAAAGTTAGCTCTCTTCCAGTTTGTTGCGTAGATCGAGTAAACGCGATTAACCCATTAACGACCAAGACCCCGAATTTTCAATAACTTTTTCAAGGCTTTTTTTCAACTAAAAAAAAAGTTTGAAAAAATTTGAAAAAGATCATATCCGACGTATTTTGAGCTGATCTTTTGAATGGTGATATCGATTTTTTGTTAAAATACTTCTGCAAAAACTATGGCGTCTTTTTCACGAAAAAAAGGTAAAAAATTTGGAAATTTTCAACTTTATGAATTTTTTTCATAAGGAAAATGCAATGACAGTCATTCAAAATACTGCAAAAAAGTGCAATCGATGTTCAAATATTACGGGAAAATTTTTTTCATGATTTTAAAATATTTTTAAAATTTCTAAATTTTTTATATAATAGTTGAATATTTCTAAATCTTTTCACTTTTTTTTTGTGAAAAACACGCCATATTTTTTTGCAGGTGTATTTTCGAATTTCCAGCATTCGAAAGAACAGCTCAAAATACGTCGGATATGATCTTTTACAAATTTTTTCAAACCTTTTTTTAGTTGAAAAAAAGCCTTGAAAAAAATGTTGAAAATTCGGGGTCTTGGTCGTTAATGGGTTATTATAAGCCGAAATAACGTTGATTTTGCAGGACGAGCTTAGAGGGCCAAGTGGTGATAGTGGGGCCGAAGCAGAGGACACCTTTCAAGCAGTGGATGCCCACTGGCTTCGTTGCCATTCTCATCGGCTGTCTGTCCCTCGCCCACGCGGTCGTACTCACAGACGGCTACTACAAGACCTGCGACCAATATCGCAGGAATCTCGTCCGATTGCTCGGCTCCACCGGACAGGAGCTTCAAGTGAGTTATTCGCGTTGTATTAACTTTTTAAGTCTCTTGTCGTGTATACAAAGAAATGAATCAACGATTCCTTGTTAACTATCAAACGATATATCAAAGGTATGGATGTTCCGATTTATATTCTCTCGTGTAATGATGAAAGCTCGATCTGCAGCCTTTTGTAAATGTAAAAATGAATTGAAAAACAATATTGTACATGATATGGAACATTCGATTCTCTGCGGGCTTTCTGCATAAATAATTAAAAAGACGACAGAAATTAGTATTCGTCGTCTGCTTAAAAGGTGTATACAGATACTGGGACATCTACCCTGATTTAAATAAACAAAATTGGAAACTACCCGTAATTGGAAATCAATGTCTTGACATTCTCGTCTGCTACTACTTACACGTGCTAATCATAAAACCTAATTAATTAACTGGGCATTTTTCAAAATTCTGTTCTTTCTAGTTAAAGAGGTCAAGATTTTTGTTAATTAAAAAAGAGAATATTAGCATATATATAACTTTCCTAGATTGCCCTTGCAATTTTAACGAGGGCTATACAGTATTCTTACTGAACTGATCGATGCCCAACTCGGATCGTATCTTCAGAAGCTACACAGAAATCCTAATGTTTGATTTCTGCCTTTAAATATAGGCAATTCACAATAGACTGACATGCGGCGCGGTCTTGGACTTCATGGACTACATTCAACCGGACGCGAATAACTGGCGCCGTGGGGACGCAATCAATACCGGTCTGGCCCTACAATTAGCGATAGTCATGTCCTGGCTGAACTTCTTCTCGTGGGCAACGATTTTCCTGGTCAACCTCAACATGGCCCGCCGGAGGCTCAAGAGCTTGAACGAAAAGCCGTGTTGCTGCTGCTGAAGAACCCGCGCGTCCAGCCCGCAACCGACTGACACATGCATAATATCTTCGATATACCTCCTACAACTTCGTGTACTTTATTTTTTTTTCTATACTCGCATCTGTGTCGTTATAGTTAATTTATGAGTGAGTCGAGAACTTTTGAAATCTACACGTGCAGTACATTTAAATTGATTATTGGTTTTTTAATAAGTGTGTATTATTAGGTTCAAGATAATATATAGTGCCTATACTATTTATTTTACATGCACTTATCGCGACTGGTTTCCATACCTTGCAGATATTTTTCTATATAGTGTATAAATGTCTTAATAAATGTTTTCTACGTTATATTATTATCAATTATTGCGGTATGTACAAATTCATTGGACTTACGTCCTGTAAAATAATAACTTATTGTGATAGACAAATATATAATGAAACGTAATATTGTATTTATATAATTACATTGTGTGATTACGCATTTCACAACATATACTTATCTGCAGACCATTATATAAATGATAAATATTATTTAGAATCTATAAATCAAATTATTTAAGTAAAAGCAAATTTAATAAGATCGAAGAATTGGCTTAAGTTCTCGATTGATTAGGCAACTATATTGAGTTTCAGACAATTTTTAAAAATCTATTACTATTCTCATAGAGAGCCACATATTCAAAGGTATATAGAAGAAAACCATAAAATTTTCACATTATAATACTCATTATAATATCACATTATAGGAATAATTGCAAGACCACACTCTTTAGGAAATGGATTTTTCTTTGATTACTGCGCTTTATTATCAGACGGAACTTTCTAAATACGGTTACTAAATTATTTCTAAATCAGTTCTAAAAATAGGATACAAAATCAGATTGTTAAATTTATTACCGATTCTATTTCTAAATCCGTTAAAAATTTACTGAACTAGAATATAGAATATAATTTATTTTGTGGACTGATGGAACTAAGCACAGGCTTTATCATCAAAGTGTATTATGAAATCATCGAGAACATCAAAATCGCTCAACATACATACTGTCCAGACTCTTGGAACTTGAAAGGAGAACAGAACCCAAAGGAGGCAGGCTAAATTCGATGAAAATGCTCTTCTGGAACAGTCTGAAGGCATTCTTTGTGGTCCAGGCATCGCAGATTAAGCGTAAGTTAACTTGTTTTGTAATTTTTCATTTAAGGAGATGTGCGACCCTCGGAAAGATTCCTACCTTACCGGTAGTATCCGTAATTTCGTATTGAACAAAATATATATATCGAAATTTTCGAGGAAAAAAATCTCCGAGAATCCTGCATGGAATTTTATGAAACTGCAATGACATAATGCTTACATCATTTCTGAGATCGTAACAGAGCGTTTTTTTTGAAATTCAACGAAAAAAAGAAAAGTTTTCTACTCTTACCTACGTGTATGGGAGACGCCATCTTGATTTGCATTACCATGTATATCTATATATATGCGTGGATGATGCAGGTAGATAACTTTAATTTTTTTGTTTGAATTTCGAAAAAAACGCTCTGTTACGACCTCAGAAA
>UELV01159108.1:0-10430 GCA_900490015.1 Megastigmus stigmatizans
CACACTGTACCTGGAAAGATCGCATACCAGTTTCCGTGCGCACTCTTGGCACCCAGAGTTCTTGTACAACACCCCTGCTAGTGCCCCTGGACTGGTATTTGTGAAAAAATGCCGCTAAATAAGATGGTTCATTGAGCCGGAGGATTTTATACAAGAGGATGGCGGCAAAATACGTCCTCCGACTGTCGACGCGCAGCCAGCCCAGTTCCTTTCTATAGGGGGTGATGTGCTCATCCCTCCTAACACCGTATATGAATCGCACACATGTATTATTAAGTTTCTGTAGTCGTGTTCTCTACTCGCCGGACGCGTCAAGACACACTACAGCAAAGAGCGAGAGAGAGAGAGAGAGAGAGAGAGAGAGAGAGAGAGAGAGAGAGAGAGAGACAGATAAATTGATAACTTTATTTAGGGGCCGGGAGGTAGAACCTCATTTGGCCCATATGCATTACATGCAGTTTGTACATATTTAGATCTATGACATATATGTATTTACAAAAAAAAAATTGCGATTCGGCGGCATATTTTGGCCAGTAAAAAGTAAATAATTAAAATAAATAATTTAAAATAAAACTATGAAAAACAAAATAAAACAAAACAAAAATAAAACAAAGTAAATTAAGCATTGACAAAATTGTGTTATGGAATGCATAGAAAGAGTTTGTGTTGAGTTTAAGTAAAAAGTGATTTGATTTAAGTTATGAGAAGCATGAAAAACTGTGCGACTTTGTGATCTTGATTTATAGTCTAGGACGTTCTATGAGGATGAAATGGTGATGATAGTAGGTGCCCCTGGTGGTGCCTGAAGGCGAGTGACTGGCGAATGACTGGGTCGTCACGATGTCCTCTCGGCAGCAGTACAAAAGCTCGGAAGCAAGGGCGAGGCGAAAAGCGTGTATGCTGGAAACTCACCAGAGAGAGAGAGAGAGAGATAGAGAGAGAGAGAGAGAGAGAGAGAGAGAGAGAGAGAGAGAGAGAGAAGTCTAATAAATGTATATGTGCGTTCTTCCCATTCGTTAGATTTCTCTCTCTCTCTCTCTTTCATATATTGCTGCACATGTGCAAGGCATCGCGCTGTACAGCGCAGCCCGAGAAATAAGTGGGTCAAGCTGAAATCCGGTTTTGCTCGTGTTTTTGCCATTCCATATTAAAAAAGCAAAAGAAGCGAATACCGAGGCCCGAGTTGCACACCCACTAGTAGGCCGAGATTCTGGAACACGCACTCCAGCTCTACCGGCATCCACGCGACGCTCTGTTCGCCTTAAATTTATGTAGGGGCTGCTTGGGTCGCGCTCGCATATACCTGAATTCGTATGTAAGGTACCGATACATTTGCGTCTCCTCGCTCCAGTGGAAAGCTCCTTGCTGTTTAATTATTAATGGCCTTTAAAGTGTTTTAAGAGATCCCTGAGGCGGCCGGGCCCCGGGCGAAGCGGCAGACGCGAGGCGCGGCAACGCTGCTCTGAACATCAAGGAACTGAAAAAGTTGCAAACACGTTGTGTAACTTGGTAGGAATGTTAAAGTAGCCTCAAAAGTGTCGATGACGATGTTGTCGGGATGACGCCGCTACTGCTGGAATTTGGTGGATCCTCGACAAACGTCGCATTACCGGTGATTTAGAGCCGGCAACATAATCTTAATTCGCTTAAGCCTACACTTTAGAATCTATCTTTATTCGATATCTAACTTTTTCTTCGACATTGCGCGAACTTTACCGCCGCAACTCGACCTTCTTTTTAAACACTTGGCGAACTCTTTCTTTCTTTCTTTAGCGTCTTTTATTTATAAAGTAAAAGCTTTTCTGTACATTCTGGTCTGTTTAAACTGAAAAGTTTTTATTGAAAGTTCATTTATTAGGCTGTAATCACGACTAACAGTTTTAAATGATTGGCAACAGTTTTGACGCTGTACTATTTTATAGACTCTATAAAAACATAATCAATAAATTTTTCAAGCATGCATAAATTGAGTTCAGTACCAAAATCAAATACTTTAGTAAATAACATTCGAAAAACACTTTCAATACACCAGGCGTGTTGGTTTTGAAATTTCTTTTTCAAATTATATCTGGATTATTAAAAGGTATAGGATTGTTGGATGGATGTTATTACTATTTGATAAGCAGAGTTCCAACGAGCCTGCGAACATGCATTCAAAATATTTAAAAAAATATTTAGAATTTATTTAACTTTCCAATACGTTTTTGTTAAGCGTTCTTTTTGAGAAAACAAAATAATCAATATTTTCTGAAGTTATATACTTTTTTTTTGATAATATTTCCATAATTTTTGCACAGTTTTTTGACACTTTCGTGTAACAACTGTCATTAAGGACGTTCTGTGCCAAATCGACTTTAGCTAGATTTGTTTTTTAAATTTGCTAAACTCATTTTAATGTGTTTTATCGATTGGTAAAAAAATTAGTTTACGTTGCGGTATTAAGACTCGTGATATTTAACGACGCCACATTTTAATTTATTGCAAAGCCAATAATAACTACAATTTTTTTAAAAACTAGAATGTTATACTAGACTCAGAAAGGAATAGATACGCAATAAAATAGTGGGAACTTTTGGTACTAACTTCAAATATACTGCGCTACTGTGCTCCATAAGAGTAGGAGTTAAATTTCTATTATTTCTCTCTGATTTGTTCAACAATGAATCAGTAAATAAATCTTAGCGTCGTTCGTGATATTTTGAAAAAATCTATTTTTTGTGGCATTCGATAACAAGAGAAAAACTGCTCTAATCTGTTCCAAATTTTATATATCAATACTTACTATTTTATACCTTGAAAGCTGTATGTTTTTTCCAAACATTTGATTTTAAGTAAGTTTTGAAGATATTTGAGTTTTTCTGATTTTGAAGTTTTTTTAAAAATATTTTTAATTAAAGAATGGCTTTATGGGTTTGGATGTTTGACGTCATATTTTATTTCCATTGTAATTCTTTCAAAATATAATTTTTTTATTTATGCTTATTCTATATCTGATAAATTAATATTTGATTTAAAATTTTTAGTTGTGTTATAATTAATGATATGTATATTTTTTCATATATTTAAAGAGATTTTGTTTATAATAATTTAAAATATAATAGAATTATAAATAAAGGATTTAATAAAAAATATCAGAAACTAAAGAATTATCGGATAAAGCAAAATTTATTAAACATATAACAGATGCCTTGTACAGACATTAAAAATATTAAAATATTCGAAATACTAAAAAAATTTTAAAGTGATTCACAAATAGTATAGTATCGTATATTAATTGTAAAAACCAAATTTTCATTAGTAGTTTTGCGTAAAGTAGACTAATAATAAAAATTTAAAGAATATATTTAAAATAACAATAATATAACTGAAATTTGAAAATTATTTATTAAAATTTCCTGCTTAATTCTTGAGTTATTCTTCAATATGTTTTATTACTTAATTTATTTACAAATTATATATTACAAATAATTAACTTTGAGGAAGCTAAGCGACGAATATTGACAGCGGTTTTTAATTTCTCAAAACTCAATGTCTAATCAAATTTTTTTATACTGAAAGGTAAATAGGAACAATCTTTGAATTATATTCATTTTAAATGAAAAACATTGAAATGAGGCTAATGTAACAAGGAATTAAAAATGAAGAAGAATACATTATTGCATTAGTAGTTACAAAACAGGTTCTAAATTGTTAATGAAGAATTGAGGTTGAGCATCCGAAATAAGCGCCAGCCATATTTGATTGTAGATTGACGGTACTATGAGAGAGTAAGCAATAAGCATAAAAAATAACCGGATACATGCATATATGTATAGAGAAATCAAGTTTGAAAGGTGAGAAAGGAGAAAGAAGAGGAGAATTTGGGTATCGCGAGCATCTCGGACGCACTTTGCCACTTTCAGTTTCTTTAGCTCATTATTATTCACTCAACTATCTATCAAACAACGTCATCAGTTACAACGACCGGTCGATATATATGAAATTTAAACTTTAATCATAAACCGCGCTGTAATACTTTTTATTCATTAACCTTTCTAAACATCAAAATCATCTCGTTAGATTGCAGTTTCTTTCTGTTAAAAGTAACACGACATATTGATAGAAAACATAATATTGAACTCGTTCCTTGCATTGTTTAAATATGCTCAATATACACTTCATTTCTTATGAAATAAATATTTTATACTTTCATCCTATTTAGTAAAAGCGTCTTTCGTTTTACGGTAGGTGTATTGCGTATCATTTCAGCAGTTATAGCATAAAAAAATTTGCCTATTAATAATTTTTATTCATAAAAATATTATTACTTGGTATTTAAATTTTGAATGCAAACATTTTTATTGAAAGTTAACAGATCAAGACAACAATAATTAATAATAGACATTTTAGTATACTTTAGGAATGATTTAGTTTAGTGACAAGGGAGTTAAGTTTTTTTATACCACTCAATCCTGAAAATCGCAAGATTGACATGATTTTTAGGCTCTCATGGTATAAAATATTGTTCGACACTGGTGGGTAAGTTGACTTTTAGCTCGTGTGACTTTTCTTCCTCGCTTCGCTCGGGCAAAACACGTCCCATGCGTTAACCCATTAACGACCAAGACCCCGAATTTTCAACAACTTTTTCAAGGCTTTTTTTCGACTAAAAAAAAGGTTTGAAAAAATTGAAAAAGATCATATCCGACGTATTTTGAGCTGTTCTTTCGAATTTTTTTTTCTGTTCATTTCTATTGCTTCCTAAATTAACCCGTGAAAACAAGGTTTTACTTGCTTTGATAGTAAATATCTTTTAATTTTACACGATAACTTATAACTTTTATATTTTTGGAAAGCTGACATATCAATCTATTAAAATCTAGTTTTCCAGTAATGGCTTAGACCACTATCTATTCAAAAATCTTTCACTTCCTATCTGTCGGAGAGCCTGTCTCATAAGGGCTAATGTTAAATACCCGTACGTACCTCAACTTTAATTTACAATATTTTTAATTTTTACACGATAACTCGCCTCAATATTTATAAAATATATTCAGTAAATCATCCTGAATATTTCTACGTAATTATTTTTTATGTCTTAGAAAGTCAGATTAACCCTAGAGCTGCCTTAAGTTAACTTTTTACTGAAACATATGAGTGGGACTAGCGGATTAAAAAGACACTAAAAAATTTAGTTGCTAATTGATGCAATTATTTTTATTTAAGTCTCCTACTATAACGCTGATAATATACATACAGCTTAGGCGAAGTAGACATTTCGATATCAACAGTAAACATTTTAAGAATCTCATTTTTTGAGGTTAGAATTAGGCACGGGCCAAGTTTTTTCCTTTTTGAAGGAGAATTGGCTTTTTGTTATCCATCGATATACTTTTATAGGTCCAAATTTTTTCAAGTCATTAAGCTGTAAAATATAAAGTAAAATTATTGAGATGTCCAAGGACATCTAAACTTCACGCCAACAGTAGGTGAATAACATTGCATGTATTTTCCATTGAATTCACAAATATATTAAGGAGGTACTCCTTATACGTAGGAAGTCAAGTACAGAATTCACTAGATTTGACCAGTAGGTCGGTATATATAGGTATTACCTATACGAAAACGAGATTTATACATGAAATATCTACTCCCTCTTATTTCACAGTTACCCTACGGTTCTTCAGAAAATTGCTAAAAATTTAAAAAGAATTCTCTATTACTATAAAAGAACTCGAAAAGCTTTAATCGTCAATTAATTTATAATCGGAAAAAAGAGAATCTTTCCCATAAGACTACGTGTTAAAAAAGCAATAACAAAAATATTTAAATCTCGGCATTGGGGTACCCTAGCCTCGCAAAATTTTAACTGGAGCTTCTTCAACCATTTACCTTGCTACATAAAAATTTGTAAGTCATTAACATCGTCAATTCAATTATCGAAAGAACTCCCTTAAACGAGCTTCAAGCACAAATTATGTTCGACATTCGTGAAAAATATTTTTGTCCAAAGTATAAAGGCCATGGACATTTATAGATGTGTCGTGTTTATTTCTTATAATCTGTTCCGTGTTCCGGATCTATATAAAGATATGGTTTGCAATATAAATTACAATGGCTATCTCTAGGCATCTTACATGTGTATTATACGTACAGATGTATGTAAGTTTTCATGAAGTTGACACTTTTACAGCTTGAAGCTAACACTCTTAGGTAAATATTTACCTTTTTTTAATCAAACTACAATTTCAATCGTAGATTAATCATGAGTTCGTGCATTCGCGAGTGAATAAATAGATAAAATTTCATCTATTAATTTGTAAAAAATAGTTCTAACCAAAATAACAATGAAAGTTTCAATAACTTTCGATGGAAACTTCTTCCAAAAACTTCTTTTGGTGGATTGAATGTTTTAAAAGGAAAGTAAATATTACTGTTACAATATTTAATGATGGAAGAACCAGTTTTATGAAATTTATGAAAGATTTCGGAATCATGCCTGAACACTCTTGTATTCGTTGGGTGCAAACCAGTGGTGTTAAAAGATTATGCCATGCTGAGCGGAAGATGCTTGCTAATTCTCAGGAGGCAAGAAGAGCAAGAAAACTGACTCGAAAGCCGTTGCTTCCAGCTTCAACGTGTCGAGGCTCACAAAAATGGTTTTGGACAGATTTTCCAAAAAATATTGTTAAAAGACTCGTTAATGTTCTGTGTCCGTCCTCCAAGACAACGTTTCAAAAGAGAAATAGATGTCGTTTTTGTAAAAACTGGTTTGATGGTACCAACGACTTCTCGTGGAAGTATGTTTTTATGGTGGAATTCGTGTAAACTATTCAGTACTACAGCTCGCTGGTATTTACACCAAGAGTTTCTACCAATGGGCAGAACTGATGTTGCGGATATTCATTAGTGCAAGCCTTGTGATACCAAAAATTTTCCGTCCGATTCGATTGGTTTTGTGCTCAAATTATTGGTATATGACGTCTCCAAAAAGTTGGATAGGTAGGTTGGCGAAATCCAATATGGTGGAGCCAAGATGGCGGCTAAAACCTCGAAATCGTTGAAATTTAAAAAAGTCAGCAGATTAATACCAAATTTGGTTTACGGGGGTTTTTCAGGTCACTGATTAGGAATCCAGGGTCTGGTTGACCTCATCAGGTCATGGTCAAGATCATTTCAAGGTCAAAATGAGAAAAAAACCACTAAAGGGAGAATAACTATCATACCTGTATGTTTTTGGGGTCGCTGATTACGAATCCAGGGTCTGGTTGACCTCATCAGGTCATGGTCAAGATCATTTCAAGGTCAAAAAAAGAAAAAAACCATGAAGGGGGGATAATCATCATACCTGTACGTTTTTGGGGTCGCTGATTACGAATCCAGGGTCTGGTTGACCTCATCAGGTCATGGTCAAGATCATTTCAAGGTCAAAATGAGAAAAAACCACTAAAGGGAGAATAATTATCAGAGCTGTATGTTTTTGGGATCACTGAATCCGAATCCGGAGTCCGCTTGACCTCATCAGGTCCGGGTCAAGGTCATTTCAAGGTCAAAATAAGAATAAAATACTAAAGCGGGGACAACCGGCAAACGTAAACGTTTTTCGGATTGCTGAATCAGAATTTGGGTCCATTTATATATATTTTCCAATGATCGAATGGGGAATTTAATATCGTAAGGGGTAAAGAAAAAATAAATATTTATTTATTAAGGGTGAATGGAGTCTCAACCTTCGCTCCATTACATGGAGTGCAGCCCGAGTTGGATCATTAAAGGAAAATTAATTAATTTTTAGAATTTCATACCGTAATTTACTCAAATTTAAATTTTCCAACTCTTTTAATCCCTCCGTTACCCATAATTTGATTTATGTTCACTTTTACAAAGTTTTTACTTGAATTTTCGCAAATAATCATATTGCGTTCTTTCAAAGTGAGCGTTGGAATCTATCGGACGACCTCCGTTAACCACAAGGCCATGAAAAACGCTGAGAACGCCGATCGCAAGGAGCAGCGTTCTCAGAAATCAAAAATCGCCTTTCAACTAAGACTTCCGTGATTTCTTCACTTATTAAATTATCATTCGTTTTGAAAATCGTTAGTACAGAGTTTCGAGACAGACAATCAGCATTGGAATTTTTCCTGCTTGGCTTATAAACAATTTTATAGTCAAATTCTCTTAATCTAAAACGCCATCTTGTCAGTCTCAAAATCGGGTCTTTTAGATTGTCGAGCCAGACCAGAGCCCGATTATCGGTCACTATTACAAAATTTCTTCCAAACAAATAAGGACTTTATGGCATAGACAATCGCCAAAAGCTCTTTTTCTGTTTTCGTGTAGTTTAACTCTGCGCCTGCTAGAGTTCGTGATGCATAAGCAATTGGTAAATCCTTGCCTATTTGTCCTTGACTTAATACCGCGCCTAGCGGAAAATCACTAGCGTCAGTTGTTACGATAAAGCGTTCATTAAAATTCGGATATTGTAATAATGGTTGAGTACATAAAATTTGTTTTAGAGTTTGGAATGCCCGCTCTTGACTGTTACCCCATAAAAATGCAATATCCTTTTTTAATAACAGGATTAAGACCTTTGATATTCTCGCAAACTCGGGTATAAATCTTCTATAATAGCCTACTAGGCCTAAAAATTGGTTAAGTTTAGATGGATTCAGTATGGTTGCTCTAAATTCGAACAGTGCCACTCCATTGATTTTAAATTTTAATCTTTCTAATTTTTACACTTTGCAGAAGGCAAAGGTTTGAATGCGCGACTAGCCAGAGGCAGAGTTGTGAGGTCGAACGGTCAGAGACGTTCGAGCTGAGTTTAGGGTTGTGGACAGACACGTACACACACATGCGACAATATTAAATAATAAAAATAAATAAGTCTACACTCTACAAATTGGAGTTGATCTTTAACAATTTAAGTCCTTCAATAGGCATATAAATAATTAAAATAGACCTCTGGGAGACATACTATTTCAATTTTAACAAATAAAACATAGTGAGTGAGTCTAGCGGAGTATCTAAAAGCCTGTCGCAGACACGCTATTTATTTAAGTGACTCTACTATGAATTTGATTGACATGAAATAAGATTTTAAATATTTGCCTTGAAAAGGCACGCAGTACGCCTTACAATATTTTTGAGTCGCTTGGCTCACCAAATTTTGCGTTGCTTCATCTTAAATCTCGAGCTTACGGATACGTGCGCGAGAAATTAATAAACAAAAAAAAAATAACTACAAACGCACGAGGACGAAGGCAGTCTAGCGCGGAGTTAAAGCCACAAAGTAGGCACAAGATTATAAATTGAATTTAAATAAAACACTGTAAAACCGCGTAAGGCAAATCCTACCCTGCTGTAGCTCCTGCTAGTATCGAACGATTTTAATCAGGCATCGGGCCTGGAAATGCGAGGCAGTTATTGTACAATCTTAAAACCAATTTTAATAAAGTAATAATTTACAGAGTCAAAACGAACGAGCGCTGCCAACAAAAAGGCACGGGCGCTATCACTATTCGCAAATTGGGCTTTTACGTGATATAAATGATCGCAACTCTGCGGCGTGGAAGAGTCCGGAGAGGGTGTTGTCCGTTCGGCAGCCAGAAGAAAAGTCGCCGAGGCAAGCGTCGTCGAGTCCGTCGAGGCCCGCGGCATCCTTCGCGCTGCTACCACGTCGGTCGCTGATTGATGCGCTCTAGTTCGGCACCACAGCGGAATGTTGTTGTGTCTAGCATCTTTCTCTCTCGCTCCAATGCCCTTTTCCCTTGCTGCTGTAAGCATAGGCACTACTAGTATCTTTTGTGGAATTTTTCATAATGTTGGAATTTTAAAATATTCCAATACGATACTGTGCCAGCAGGCAATATTCAATGGAATTTTCCGCAGATGTGCGAATTAAAATTCGTAGGCAAGAAGAGTGAGGCATTAGAAAGCCTATAATGCTCTCTTGCATAAACTGCAAGAAAATATTTTGGAAGCCCCTTTTTTGAGATGAAAAAGGGTGCTTTTAAGAGAGTTTTAAAAGAGAAAAATAATAATAACATGGAGGCAGAGGCAAAAAGAGATAAAAAAATAAGAATGCGTAACTTAGGCATCTGCAACATGTATACATGTCGTTGACGCGTATTTGCGTAGGCATAAAATAAAAAATAAAAATAATAAATAAACGCTCAATATAAAACGGTCCGAGTCGAGAGGTGGAGAGACGTCCCTTCTGGCTACTTATATTGCCTTTTAAGGCATTTTTAATAGTTCAATTCGTGCGATAAACGTGCGAAAATCCGCCACGTTACAATATATAATAAATATCCTTAACTGGAATCTCGATTTATTTTGCAGTATTTCTAGAAAAAAAATCCTAAAAAAGCTTATTTTTTCGGCCTCTAAAGTGGCCTAACCCATTAACCCATTAATGCGCAAATGCACATTTTTGTACACACATTTTC
>UELV01159113.1:0-50447 GCA_900490015.1 Megastigmus stigmatizans
AGGCCGATCTGGCCGCTCTCCAACCAGCCGCACGCACACCGTGAGGTTTTTATAATCTGCCTTCATCTGTTCCTGTATCTTCGTCTGCATCATCTTCACATATCGCGCACCCACCACAAAATTCACCATTTCTAAATGTCTTTCATGTCAACGTAAACCGTCTAAAATCACACTTCTCTTTATTAGAGGCACATTTTCTCGGCCGGTCATGCGATATCTTGGCCGTCACCGAGACTTTCCTCACGGATCTAGACTCCGATTCAATATTGCAGCTACCCGGATTTGCCTTTTTTCGAAATGACAGGAGGGGTAAAGAAGGGGGTGGTGTGAGCGTATACGTGCGAGACCACTTTAAAGCTAAAATTCTCGCCTCTTCAGAGCCCTGCTTCCTCAACGCACTGGAATTTCTCATTCTGGAGCTCTCCTACAAAAACAGAGCGCTTCTTTTTGCCGTGGTTTGCAGGCGCCCTCATGCTGCATACCCTGAATTATTTTTTAATGTTCTATCGTCCTTTTTACCGTCCTATACAAATGTTATTTTAACAGGCGATTTTAATGTCAATATGGCTGCCCTCAGCGCTGCCTCTGCCCACCTGCAATCACACATCGAGTCACATTCTTTATACCTGGTTCCCTCAGAACTAACTCACCATGCAATATGCCAAGATCACATCTCCCATACTTGGCTTGATCTCTTCATAATAAACGATATTTCTTCTCAAATTTCTTATAATAAATCCGCATCCTCGTTCATCGCTGGCTACGACATCGTCAACCTTCTCTTTAAATTCTCTTTGCCTCCACTTGTAAATAAATCAATAATCACACGTTCATTAAATCGCATCATCCCCGACCGCTTAGCCAGTTCCATCATTTCACATCTTTCAAACACTTTTCCGGCAGATTCGGATTTTTCTCGTGTTTCGTCTCGTTCTATCTCTAGCTATATTCCATCGCCCGTCTCGAATATCGACGTGAGCGTTTTTACACACAATTTAACCAAAGTTATTCGAAATTCTTTTGATGACGTTGCCCCCGTCCGTACCGTTTCGCTTTCCACCTCTCGTAAGCCCTGGATTTCGAGCGAGATAAGACTACTCATGCGGGAGAGAGACAAGATCTAGCGTGTGGCCAAGCGCTACTTCGCCGGCAACTTCGCCGACTTCCTGAGATTCAAGTCGCTTCGCAGCAGTATATCGAATAAGCTGGATACAGCCAAAAACAAATTTTTCGCCAACAAACTAATGAATGCCCCTGATGTAGCTGCGAGGTGGCGTGAGCTCAGGCGGATGGGTGTAACCGGTGCCCCGCGCGTGACCCCATTAAATTACTTTTCATGCTCGGGCCTCAATAAGCACTATGCCAGTGTCACAGCGTATTTGCCTCCCGTCTCTCTCGAATCCCTCGAAAGCCTGCTCTCGTCTGCCAGCGACGAGGCGCCTGCCGATGAGATTGCTCGTTTCCATTTCATCCCAGTCTCAACTCGAGAGGTCTTACAGGCCATAAACAGCTCCTCTTCCTGCAGCATGGGTCCAGACGGTATCCCCTCGCGCATGCTAAAGTTCGTTGCGCCAACTCTCGCTGCCCCAATCACCGACCTGTTTAACCTCTCGCTGAGCTCTGCCTCTTTTCCGGCGCTCTGGAGGAAGGCCTTTCTCCCACCACTGGCAAAAAAGGCGTCAATGACATCCATGTCAGACAGTCGTCCCATTGTGCTTCTGTGCGAAATTTCAAAGGCCCTCGAACGTGTTGCACATAAACAACTCTCTCGGCACCTCGAATCGTCTGGCCTCCTCGATTCTCGACAGGCAGGTTTTCGCCGTGGCCACAGCACCCAGACTGCACTTCTTGGGGTCCTCGACGACGTTAGCAGAGCAATCGACAGGCGCATGATTACGGCGCTAGTCTTGTTCGACTTTTCCAAAGCGTTCGATATGGTCCCCCATGCCCTTCTCCTGCAAAATTTGAAGCGCATGATGTGCTCCGACGCGGCCCTAGCGTGGTTTTACGCTTATTTGCACGACAGGCTCCAGGCGGTGGTCGATGCGGGTGGCTCAACATCCGAATGGCTAAAGGTCATGGCTGGCGTGCCTTCGGGGAGCGTTCTCGGCCCCCTTCTCTTCATAGTCTTCATAAATGACCTGCCTTTGGTGTTGAGCACTTCAAGTCACATGCTCTTCGCTGACGATACCCAGATTTACCACTCCTTCCCACCATTCAGCCTGCGCGAGGGTATCGCGTCGATCACGCGTGACGCTGAAGCTGTCGCTTCCTGGGCTGCTGAAACCGGCCTTTCTCTGAACCTCTGGAAAGCCAAGGAAATGGTTAGCGAGGTCTTTATCTCGCGCATTGACCTTGAGATCATTCCCAAAGTTCAAATTCTTGGGGTTCCCATTCCATACGCTATCCTCATAAAGAATCTTGGTGTCCTCATTACCCCCACTCTCAACTGGGCGCCCCACGTTAACCAAATCGTGGGTCGTGTCTTCGGCATCCTACGCATCCTACGGCACTACCGCCATTCTCTTTCATTTTCACTCAAAAAGAGCCTGGTTGGGAGCTTGGTTTTTTCCGATCTTGATTATACTTGTGCTGCCTATAATGACTTAGACAAAACTCGCGTTACCTCTCCGGAGACCTGGATCTGCCTCGGTCGACTACTCATTCTTCGTACTGGTCCCGAGTCCGATGCGCGGCCCTGAGAATCAAGACCAAACTCGGGTTGCGCTGCACTTGGGCTCCGCTGAGTCAGGAGTACCTGGTAGAATGTGGGGGGTTTTTGGGGACCGTTGGTACCGTTGTATCGCCGCTGAATGCTAGGCGCGTAGCCTCAACATTCAGGCGCTGCCTGGTTTAGCACTATGAGGAATCGATCCTTGCCAAACCCGATCAGGGCAAGGTCTTTGAGGTAGTCCGGAGGAATGCGGTGTCGAACCACTTCCTTCGGACCGGTAGAAACACCCGTTTCTGCGACTGGCGGTTCATACATCGCGCCCGCCTTGGGATCCTTCCCCTTAACGCCAGATGTCGCAGATGCGGGTCCGACCTCGAGACCATTCCTCATGTGCTGAACCATTGCGGCATCCATTCCGCGGCGATGCAACGGAGGCACAATAATGTGCCAAGGCTGGTCAAGGCAGCCGGTAGATGCCCCGGGACCATCCGGGTGAACCAGACCGTCGTGGGTGTGCACGACCTCGCTGCGGCTTTAAGACCTGACATCGTCATTCGTGACGATGCCAGCCGCAGCATAACCCTGATCGACGTGGCCATACCTTTCGAAAATCGAATGGTAAGCTTCGATCAGGTCCGCCAGGCGAAGATCACGAAGTATCAGCCATTGGCTGATCAACTGGCGGGTCAAGGCTACGAAGTCAGGGTTGAGGCCTTTATAGTGGGCATCCTTGGCGGGTGGAGCACCCGCAACGAGAGGGTCATGAGCCTCCTCAGGATCAGCCGCTACTATGCGGGGATGATGAGGAG
This sequence comes from Megastigmus stigmatizans, assembly GCA_900490015.1. Lineage (NCBI taxonomy): Eukaryota > Metazoa > Arthropoda > Insecta > Hymenoptera > Megastigmidae > Megastigmus > Megastigmus stigmatizans. The sequence continues at coordinate 3,484 of UELV01159113.1, forward strand.
CTTCATGATCAGCGACACAATAAGATGGTCCAGGGATATCTATGTAGAGCATGTCAGGGGGAAGCGGCAGTATGGGGAGGAGGGAGGCCGCAGCAGCACCGGTGATCGCCGGGAGACCGAGGACCGATCATTGTGACCTCGTCTAGTATTTATTTGAATGTTTGTGTAGTTTTTTTTTTTTTTTTTTTTTTAATCAACAGACCACACATCTATCTATCTTTTTATACATACTGATTACATACATACATACACAATACATACTTTTATACATACTGAACAGCAGGATTCAGCGAGCGCTTAATGCCTGTGTGTACTTCGTGTGTGGCAATGTCCCCTGTTTTAGAAATGTCACCCCACACCGCATTAGCTTGAGCTGGCTCTCTGTGGATAGACGCCGTGAGCTCTGCATAGGCTCACTGGCGTTAAACATCCTGGTGCATCGCAACCCAGTATACCTTGCCGTCCTGCTCCAGCGTATGAACGTTGACATGTTTGCTCGCTCCTCCTCTAGGTTTCCTCCTAGGGCTCTTTCCTTTGTAGCTCCGAGAACTGAAACGTGGCGTCGTTCTTTCATCATTATAGCCTCATATTATCAACAAGTTTCCACCCATCTGACGCTACAGGGTCAGGTCTGACCTTCTCGAGAAGTTGCCACGGCGCGATCTAGTCGATTGGAGGACTTGAGTCCTAAACGCGGGCCTTGAGGTGTCACCACTCTAACATCACTTCCACTCACGGGCTGCAACGGGCGTCAAATCATCGGTTGTTGAGATATATATGAAAATTTGAATTCTGATTAATTCCGTGTAATTATTTAAAGATATAATAATTGACTCCGAACAAATTACACTTCGACGAAAGAACTCTTATACCCTCGGCATGCTGATATGGTCGCAGGACCGCCGAACTCCATGTTTCGCCACCTATCGGCAACAAGCGAACTGATCTACATGCTGCTGTTGCGGAGAGATGGCCGCCGATATTAAAGTCGGGCTTGCTTAAAGACATTAAAGATCCGCTGATTTAAAAGTATCCGTTTCCGATAAACGTTCCGATGCTTAAAGCTCCTGTCATTAACCCTGAAGTGAAATTGACCATGTCAAATATTTCTTTAAGAAAAGAGAGCTTTCGGCAGTTTTCTCAAAGTCAATTAGGTGTTGCTATCTATACGGTTGGTTCAGCTTTTCCATTAATTTTAAAAAGTCAAAACAGCGAAAAGAATAGTCACGAAATTTTTTCGAGCGTTTCATGGCATCTGAGACATGATGGCCAACTTCTTACTGATTTGCATTACGGAATGTCAATGACAAGATGCACTTTTATCATTCCGGGCCTCAGTTTTACAGCGAAAAGTGTAACTTAAGTTAGCAAAGTAGATACACTTCTTTTAGAAGAAGATTTTAACGAACACCATAAAAATATAACAACAGTAGATAAAGCCGTAAAGGGTCTGGCAAGATCGTCCATCACGTTCAACAAAAAATCTTCGTATCGAAACGATTTACCAAAAAATTTAGCTGCGAATAATTTAAACTCGAAAGCCCCCTTCCAAAAAATCCAGAGATCAGGCTGCTTTGGAGGGGGATAGAAAAGTCGAACAGTCCAGAATCATGCGAACCAGCGCTACCGACAGTAGAGGTGAGTACAGCTGTTAGTCGCATAAAAGATTATTATGCGATTTCGAAGCGAATTACTTCTGATAAATAGATTATGCAGAGTGTCAAAGGTTAAAAAATCACTTTTCCACATAAGCCGGAACATAAAACGATTCCGACGAAACTAGTATTTTCGTCGAAAATGAAGTTATAATTACTCGCGTGCGATATCAAACTTTTTATAAATAGGCGCAATTGAAAAATGTAATTGAATGTGTTCAGCTCTTATCATTTTACTTCTTAAGAGATAAACCGATAGAAGAAAAAAGATTTATTTTTAACTTAAAAAATTTAAATAAATTTATTAATGCTGAACATTTTACAATGGAAGATAAGAAAACTGTAATTTATGTATTAAGTAAAGGAGATTATATGGCAACAATAGACTTTAAAGTTGCTATTTCTTAATTCCAGTAGCTAAAGAACACAGAAAATATTTAAGAATCTAATTTAAAATTTATTTGTAAAGCGGCTTTTTATCGCCTTCAATGTTTTATTCGAAATTATCGTTCCTGTGAAATCTTATTGAGAATTGATAACACTACAGCAATAAGATATATAAATAAAATAGACGGAATTCAACGTCTAATTCTTTCTAGCCTCACTAAAGAAATTTGGCAGTGGTGCGAAGAACGCGATTTGTAGTTATTTGTGTCATATATCAAGTCATGGGACAACATAGTGCAGATTTAGAATCTCGAAAAATTTCAGACGATACAGAATGGAAATTATCTAAGAGTACTTTTAAGAGAATAGACGAAAAATTTGGAAAGTATGATGTAGATCTATTTGCTACTAAAATTAACACAAAGTGTAAAAATTCATGCAAAACGCAGTGGCGTTAATGTTGAAATCATTAGAAAGACCGCTGGCTCGACCACTTGTAATAATGTATTTAGGAGAAACACATTATAGTGATATTCTCTTAAAATATAAAATAAAAAATAGATATAACACCATCGAATGAAGGGTCGAAAATAAAAAATGAATGCGCACTAAATTAAAATAAGAAAATGAATATTTATTATTGAATTAACCTACGCGAAATACGCCTATCCTAACTTTCACATTCACACGCACAGACTTCCAATCAATTCACTCACACGGTGCTCGGTGGTCCTCTTCTTCTCAGTATTACCTCGTCAATCTGATCTTCTTCGTTTGATAGTTCCGTTGTTTTTTTTTTTCAGTAGAGAGAGAGAGAGAGAGAGAGAGAGAGAGAGAGAGAGAGAGAGAGAGAGTGCTACTTGATATCAGTGAAAAAAAAATATCTTTATGTCGCTCAATAACTGCTATATTGAGCTCTTATTTTAACTGTCTATTGCTAACTTCTATCAAAAACTAACGATGACTAGCGATAGAAAGGCAGTCCACGATTCGAGGATCAAATCAGTCTGCCCTCTCCTTTGCGCCCTGCTTCTCAGAGCACCGGGCCTTTAATTCACACAACAACACTACAACATTCAAAGCTTGAATTTATACGCTTTATTGTTGTGTTATTAGTTAATTTTTTCAAATATAATTTGTATATCACAAATCCGAAATACTGATTGTTTCAAGTAATTAATAATATTTCAATGGCACGTTCGATGAAAATTATACTAGTAGTGACGTCTGAAAAGATCAAGCACCCACCCATACATAATATTTATAAAACCCCAATCGAAAAAAAAATGTTCAGAACAATGCTAAATGAAAGCTATAAACTTGATAACAGTTCAAACAGTTCATACTTAATATTTAGTTACTCAGCAACTAAATTGAAAATTTCGAATACTCTAAAATGCTGTGATTGTATCGATAACTAACGTGCTATAATTGATCTCAAAATACAACATTTTTGAACAGGTACCGCGAAAGAAAATGGTACTTTCGCCCCGCTAGGCAAAAAAAACCTTAAAGCCTTTAAACCCATCACATTTAAGCCCTTCATTCTACCAGGCTTTAAAGTCTTAAAACTATTAATTCTTAAGTAATTAGACCCTTAAACTGACTGTCACAGATAAATTCTGCGTCTATTATTTTGATTGTATGTGTTAGACTGATGGTTAGGATTGTGGTAGTGGATTACCGTGTTTAATAACACAAGTAAAACAGAATCTTTCTCACATATAATCTCACTATTTATTTTAATATCAAACAGAAACTCTTGATCGATGAACAAGAGTCATTCCGAGAAATCACAGTGCACACTCGAAAGTGTTCAGAGGAAAGTGAGTTCGCGTGGCACAGAGAGTAAAGGTGCTCCTTATAGTCATCAGAGGGAAACATGATCCTTATATCAGCGTATGGCACAAAACATATGTACTAACAATATGCATAGAAAACATTTACACGATAAAATAAGTAAAGAAAAAATTGAGCTTTCTCATCAAATTTATTTCGTTTCTGCTTTTAATTGCTATAAGGCGTAATGAAACATTTGATGATTAAACATTACCTAATATGTAATTATTATATATTAGATTCTTAAACATAAATAAATATAATCCAAATTTTTATGGTAGAAAATGCTCAGTTGTGTACGCTAAACGTATTCCTTACTTCCTTGCAGATAGCCATGAAAGTTCAACATCATCTTTTTGATAATCTCGCAAATAAAAACTACAATAGAAATATCTCAAAAAAATCGCTGCCATTTTATTGGTACTTGGCTTCCTGAAAGTTAATTATTTGTTCCAATATATATATATACTAGTGGAGTTGCGCACCCTCCGCTCGTACCGCCCACTAATATGACCATTAAAATTCACCCAATTTCATTTTCTTTTTGTTTTTTGTATTAAAGCCTCAGATTATGTAAGTATAAAAACTTAATTAATTTATTTACTCTTCCTTTAAAATAACTGCATATTTAAAAAAAATCTATTATTTTATATAAGTAAGGGAAAATCGAGCTTTCTCAAATTTATTTTGTTACTGTCAAAAGATTTTCGAAAATTGGTTACAATCTTATGTATAAAATGGTTTTTCTTTCTTGAATTTGCCAAAGAATACTATATTAATTTTCTAGACCTTATATAAAATGTAATAACAAATAAAATAATTCAAGATTACCAAATATTAACTATATTATACACATTAAATTCTAGAATATATTAAAATGAAAGTTAAACATCGTCTTTCTAATAATCTCGCAAATGAAAACTAAGATAGAAATACAATATCCTGTGATTAAAATTGAAAAGAGAATTTTAGAGTGCTATTTGAGTTTCCTGCATTTTCACTACAAAAATTCGTCATTTGTTTTTATTTCCTGAGTGGTTTTATTCCCCGCTTCCATTTTCCGAAAATATGCTGCAAAAAATCTAACGTCTGCGAGAATATTTATTGTCCTTTGTATTTTTTCCACGTACGGAGATCCAGGTTCTACGTAATATTTGTAATGCCAACAAGAGAATGCATCCTTTGCCACCTTCATTATCGATTTGTCGTAAAGCTTATAATATCTATTATGATCCCAGTCAATCATAATGCAGATAACATTTTTCTGAACTCGTAAGTCTTCTAAGTCTAAGTCTAAGCATTCATTTATAATACTTTTCTGAATCATTTTTTTTTATCTTGCGGATGTATGGATCCCCGCTGTTATCACTAAGGCCTATTGTAAACGAATATGTACTTGCAAATATAAATAATTTAGATTCGTATATTTGTTGCGATGTATCCAATGGAATTATATTATAAGTAAATTTGAACTCTACGATGTTTGAATAAAAATCGGCGGTATACTTTATTTCTATAATAGAGAAGCACAAAAAGAAAATTTTCTGACTCAAAGTATATGGAAGAATTTCAGCTGGCACCCCTAGCAGTTGCTCGACTGTATTAAAAACTCCCCAGTAACGGTCATCGAATTTGAATACTTTTTTCAAACTAATTAGTCCACTTAGAAAAATGATCACTGCGTTTGCGTACGCAATAGCATTATAAGGAACCTGCACTTTCCCGTAACGTATAGTCGGAGCAATAGCAATGTATTTCCGACAGTCTGCATATACGTTAAATCCATTGAATCTATTTGTGATTGAAATATATTTTTTTATAGTAAAATTTTCTTCACTATTATTTAATTGCAGGAAGCAGCCTTAACTAGAGTTGAATTTAATCAATTTTACTCAGAAATTAAGCTTTTCCAATGCCGTATATATTATGAAGATAGTTTATTTTAAATACTGTTTGACACGACCTCTCTGCAATTTGAACTTACCGTAGTTAATCGTGCGTAATGTATATTTGTAACCGTTTAATAATTTATTTGGAAAAAGTTCCATATTCTTCTCAGAAATATTGTCAATGTGCATGTTTTTAAAGGGATTAAAATAATGTAGTACAATACAATTTTTCCTCATGTTCACATCGATTATGGACACGTCTAAAAAATTCAATTTCCAAGCGTTTTCTGCTATTGTTTGAAAGCGATTTGTGGTATTATTGTTGTGAAAATAAATTATCAGGCACTTTGGTCGTGGTTGAAACCAATTTTTCAGCCCTATCTGCTTTAAAGTCTGTTGCACCCATTCTGTTTTATTGTTGTGAATGAGAAATACGTAAGTTACTACACTTCTTGGTAGGTAACGTCGATCCAAAACTATTTCTGTCCCTACCATCTTAATAATAGCTGGATTTTGTCACGTTATGCTTTTAATAATATTATAGGATGTAGATGCGAGTCTAGGATGATCTAATGTACAAATAGTCAAAATATGAGCAGCATTAAAATAGTTGACAATATTTTGAAATGGCGTATCCAATCAGTTGGAGGCTTCATGTTCAAATTGTGAAGACGTCTTTTCGGTGTAAATTTCAGAAAAGGTCATAAAAACCAATGGAAGATTCATAAATTTCATGTTCTTAAAATATTGACTGATTCTCTGCCAACTGGAGTCACACAAACAATGGATGTTTTTGACGAGACAAGTTACTTATTGCGTTCAATATTAAATGATATACATGAATTACCTTTTCCAATGAGCTTCTCTATTCATTGTAAGTGCATAGTCTGACCTTGAAATTTGATCATACCATGAAATCTTGTGTGTAACAACAACCTTAATCACTTTTTTTCTGGTCATATCAGAGCTAAATATCATAGGCAGAAAACATGTATTATCAAAGTATAGATTTTTAGATACGTATACAGATACGTATACAGTACAATATAATTTACAATTTAATAACATCTCAAACGCTAAGTAGATGGATCCAGACTGTTTTAGCTGAAAGCGGAATTGAGGTCAGTATGTTTTCGAGCTACTCAACATAATATGCAGCAACCTGTCAAGCTTACTGTAAAGGGGTAGATTTAAACATTATTCAAATTACAGCTGGTTGGTTAGAAAAATCTACAGCCTTTGCGAAACTTTATAATAAGCCTGTTTCTCAAAATAAAAAAGACTTTACTGCTTCGTTAGTTGAATAATTATGTTAGAACAATTAGTGTTACTTAATTGAACTTATGATTACATGCGTTACTTATGATTTAAATAAACTTTTTATATATTAACCGCTTTACTCTTAATATAAAAAAAAAACAAAAAAAATTAGTAATTTACGTTCAAAAACTAATCGTTTTCTCTATTTCTAATAAAACAATTACAATTAATCACTAGAACAAGGATTGAAGAATTATTATCGATTAAATGAACTTACCGTAAGTGAAGTTCGATCGGAATTATACGATGAACCTCTATAATATACAATGCTTACATTAGTAATGAGCATTATAACAAGCTCGTACAGGAGAAATGTCGAAAAAGTAACCATTTTTTTACAGATGGGCAAAAAAAACAAGAAAAATTTTTTATTTCAAATAATTTTTAATAATTAATAAATTTTTAATAAATTTCAAAAGTTCTACATGGCTTTTCAAAAGTATTTCATATATATAAGATATACAAGAAAAGTTTAGGTGAGAATATGTTTTATTTCATTTGGAGATAATAATAAAAAATGACTGGAATTACCGTCAGTGTTGTGGTAATTTCGATCAAAATTCATTCATTAGATAAAAGAAGATTAATTACTTCTATTACGTTCCTCAAGCTTTAAATAGTCTGTTATTTATATAATTTATAAGTAAAGTTCGTAATCTGTAGCTATAAGTTTTTTTAAATAAGATGTAAATAAGATAGAATTTCGATTTTCTTTTCCAAGACTGCCATTTAATAACATGATGGTTGGAATTACCCAAATAGAATGAGTTTTTTCAAATAAAGATTAAATAAATTCACTACATTTTATGAATTTTTTTTAAAATTTTGTATGTTTATAGAGTTTCTAAAATATTATATTAACAAAATTGAAAATGCGATGGTACTAGAAAAATATGCATTTATAAATCCCATTTAATAAATATGCTTTCATAGATAGAAGACTACTGAAAACTAAGATCTTGTACAACTATTTAATAAATTGGAATAAGATAATATTTTATTTTTACTTTGATATAAAACTAGTATTGAGGTACACAAATTGTTATTTGCTTTAAAATCAGGTTAAAAATTACTGTAATTTATAATTATGTATTAGATAATAATACATATAGGATAATTTTACTTTCATAATTACAATTATTTTTTAATAAATAACCAACCCATAACTCAACTATGTTGGTTTGGACATACAAAAAAAGCAACAAAATTGCATGAATATAATAAATCAAAACTAATTAGTCGACACCATGAGTAGCAAAGAATCGACATTTTTAAAGAATCGATCACTCAAACGGTCGTCGTGCGCCTTTAAATGTATGACATTTTCCGGTAATCTAAATTGTCACCAACTCACAAAGCGTTATGCAACATTGTACCACGTGTGTATACGTACAAGCGCGCAGACATCCGCGTTTCTGGCCAATCTTTCGTGGGAGTAGGAAAGAGCGTAAGCGCGCGCGTCTTTATACTTTCTCCGATCATGAGTAGGACGAAATTGTATTCACGTAAGTATCTTGTGCGGTTTTGTCAAGGTGTCGCATATTCACAGACACATACACTCGCCTCTATATATTACGACGTCGATATCACTGTGTGCAGTTGAAAGTTAGCGATGGCTTTTTCAGAAAAAGGTTCGAGGCTATCAGCCGTGGGTTATACTATTATTCTCCTACCACATATTCGTTGAAAAAAGATACTATTGCTGAAGTTGTGGAGATTGTATGGCAAATAAATTGTGCGCGGTTTGGTAAGAATTAAGAGAGAGAAGATAGGTTACGGTCGATAGATGGTGAACTATGAAATTGAAAATATATGTTCTATTAATCTAAGTAACTATAGGTTGTGTTTTGTGAAGAGTGTAGAGTACGTAATGTGGAAGAAATTAAAAATGTATTAAGACTTTCATCGAGTGCATTATGGCAGTAAATGCAATTGTGTTAAAGGAGGAATTTCGTGTGAGTGAGCATAGAAAAATATTAAATTTCAAAAAGATTTTGGTCATTTTACATGACGGAAATGTTGCATAAATCATTTCAGTAAAGATTTAGTTATACAGGAAAATGCAATGAATAAAATCTTTATGAAAAAATTATTGGCATAACTTACATTTCGAAAGATCATTTATGACCTTTTGAATTTAATGATAGCGTATATTGCTAAATTTATATATAGAATTCGTAGCGTCTCGAAAGCAATTTCGAGTCTTAGCATTCAAGTTAATGGGAATAATAAAGCGTTAAAATTGCCCAATGAAAAGTGGCCAAGAAGCCATAAGCTACACACCTTTTTTGCCTAGAAAAAAATAATCCCAGTTCTCTTATCTCGTCAGCTCAATTCCATTTAATAATTCAGCGTTGCGCGATTCGCTGCCGAGGTGCCAACAATATTATTATTCATGTAATAAAAGCGGAAAAACGAGAGATCGCAAGGGCGATAAAATGAGATGTGTGTGCGGAAAATTTTCGTAAAATATAATACAGCAAGAGTAGCAGCGTGAAGCTACATTTCGCACATTGCGTAGATTACGCGCAATGATTGCGATTATTCGGCTACGCGCTGCTAATGATTTCCGCCTTTAGTCACATAATACGCCGTGTATGGACAGGCTATTTAGAACATTTTGCATATATTTATTCTATCTTTTTTCCGTACGTACGAATTGCAAGAAAGAAATGGATTCATGGGTGAATTACGAAAAATTATTTAAATACGTGTCTGAGTTTTAAATCATAATTGCGATGAATATTGTAGAAAATGTGAAATTTTTACCGCTGTTTTTAGTTTAGATAATGACATTAGAATACAATCGTTGATCGTGACTTCTTACACATAAAAAGATATGCAATTTCATTTTGTATCGCTCAAACGATAAAGGAAAAACTAAAAATATGAATTTCTATACTGGAACATAATCACATTTCTATATAAGTAATTGAATGTGTACATTTATAGTTACTAGAATTTTATAACGGAATAATAATATGAAATTCATAAGTATAATCTTGTTATTGGTTTTGAGAGCGTTATATGCTAAAAATAGTAAGTGATAATCCATAATATGAACAAGTACCTTCATTCAATATTTTCTACAATAGTCGAATGATTATAACAAAAATTACAGAATATAACAGAATAATTTTATTTATTTAGTTGATGATAGATATAAGCGATCACCTATTATGTACGGAACCAGTGTAAAAATAAAAAGCGTGCCTTATTTTGTAAAGTACTTTTCACATTTAAAAATTATTTATGATAAAATGTAGCTTCTTATTATATTTATCACAATATTATGTTCAAGGCCAACATAATGTTCTGGGACAAAGAATTCCGTAAATGGGAACCAACATGTGGGGCCGCAATTTTGTCGAATTCCTGGATAATAACCGCTGCACATTGTTTAAGGTAAATATGAAAAACTCATTCAATTTCAAGAAATATTTGCCGTGATAATCTTGTATTTCAAAACTATCCTTTCTACCAAATAAGCTGATTTCATTATATTTATTTTCATCGTTTATTATTGAAAATGCATAACACTAATTTTATATTATAATTAAATTCAATAATAAATTTTTTATACCATCAGTAAAATTAAACCAAAGGAACAGTTTAAAATTCGAACAGGGAGCGATGAATATTTCTCGCCAGAAGATGATGAAAATTTACATGATCCAGGGAAAATAGAGTGTCATTCCAGATATGAGTATCATGAATATATCAACTACCAGGATATATGTTTGGTTAAGGTTGAATAGCATTTTTATCGGATGTAAATTATAAAGTTTAATTTAACGCTAAATTAAAAATTTTAAACAAAAAAGTAATTTCAAAATTGCAGTTAAAGGAACCATTAAAATTTGATAATAAGCAATCGTCTATTGCTATTCCACATCCAAACTGTATTCCAAAACCAGGGCAAAAAATGACAGTAGTGGGATTAGGCCTGCAAATAGTAAGTAATTTTAATATTTTTGTATCATGCTTCAAAAGCTAATATTTGTTTAAAATGGTGAGCATTGAAACAAATAGATAAATCAGTAGTTGAGAAAAATAAATTAGCGATTTTGCTTCTTTCTGATTCTATAATCATACTATTTTTATATCTCTTCAATTAAGAAAGTTTTTAAGACAAATAAAGTAGTAGAAAAAATAACGTTTGCCTTTCTAAACTAATTGAAAGTTTTCGATTATGTAATGTATTGCAGCCAAAAATTGACAAAAAAGGAAAAAAGGACTTTTTGCCAACCAAACTTAACGTCGGCAAGGTCACGATAATGAAGCAAAATGTTTGTGCCGAAAAATATCCGGGATTTGCCATAATCGATCTCTTTTGCGCCATGTCAGATAAGCAAGAAGTGGCCAATGGTGATTCTGGTGGTCCAGGAGTGATAAATTCACAATTGGTAGGCATCATTAGTACTGGCGGCAAAGGACTTAATGGAAAACCAGGCATTTATACAGCCGTTCATGGTTACACCCATTGGATCAAATTGAAATCTGATATTGATCATGCTCCCTTGGACAAGTCTCTTTGTCACATATTATAATCAAGTATTTGCCGTAACCTTAGAAAAAATTGATTCGTAGACGGTATTGAAACTACTTTTAAACAGTCCTTAGAGTTTTAATTTATATCAAATTTGTAACTTTATATGTGAAATTGTAATCTTTAAATAAATAATATAGGTGTTTTGACAAATAGTAGGTATATTGTGTATGCGGTTTTATTACGGCTATCAAGAAATGAATCATAATTGAATGTATCTTCCACTTACATTTTTTTGTAATTCATAACTCTTGAATTCTAATGTAATGCAACACACGTTCTTCCTTGCTCAATAAGACATTGTCAGGATATTAATTTGCAAATTACCAGTAATATAATTGCAATCCAGTAAAATTTTTTTCTTACATATGATCATAGATAATCATTCAGTTAAAATAATACGATAGTTCAACAAATGATTCCCTCTCTTTTTACGGAACGATTAAATCTTACCTACCAAGACATTTAATTGCATCTAATTAAAGGAGGATGCCCGTACCTGCCTCGAATAAAATTACTAGGGCAATGTATGAAATTCGCACTATCATTTAGAGTATGAAAAGATGTGTAATTAAAAAAAAATAGTAAGAGGGTTTTCAATGCTCAACACAAAGAAAAAGGTTTCCTATGCAGCCTCTAAACACTGCTCTTTATTCTACACTCACAAGCATCCTCCTTTCAACTCGCTACAAGATCCACAACTTCTATATATAAAATCCACAGCGATATTTGGAGGGAATACAAGAGAGCGACGCGACGAAAGGATAAAACTGCACCTTTATCATATATATTATTCAGAACCAGTACACAACGAGTAAACAAGCCTTGCTCCAGTGTCCGTACACAAGTTTTCCAATAAACTCCCAGTGTCTTTCGAAGGCGCGCGCACGCGTATACAGCTGAAATTAATGCAGAAATATTGGTCGAGTCGAACCGGATTTCTGCGAAAGTCGTCGACTATAGCGAGTCACCAATGCGTGCAGCGAGAGAAAGAGCACATGCATGTATATATTATCGCGGAGTCGAGAGAGTGCAGTTAGAAAGCGTCTTTGGGGGTCATAGAGCAAAGCCGCGCGAGCCCCGCGACTTGCGCAACCAACTCTACACAAGCGCCTGCTGTACGCGAGACACGTTGCCTATGGAGAGGAGTCTTTTACGCGTCTGCTGCCCGGGAGAGAGAGAGGATGTCGTGTCGTTTTTTATTTTATATAAAAATGCTCTTAAGAAAGTGAATTTTAGATGGAGTGAAAGGTGTGTATGAGTGTGGAGCCTCAGTTTACACATAATTAATTGGAATCAGTGTATGCAAATATTGTCGCGCTGAAAAGGTAATAAGGAAAGTCAGTAGAGTTGTTGAATCGGATTATTATATTTTCGCTTGTTTACAAAAGGATTTTTTTGGTTAGCGTTTGGATTGAAATGAGCTGTTGCAAGATATACGCACGTTTGTTATATTTTAAAGAGAATACTTTTATTTATATAGATAGTTTAGATTCGTGGAACATTATTTGCAAGTGATTTGATCTATTAAATATCTTGTGCTCTTAAATATATACGCATATAAAAGAAACGTTATAAGCTGTTTCATGATAAGGAGCTTCTTAAAACTGTATAAAGTACAAGCGTGAGATTCGAAAAATTGAATGCCGTATAAAATACTTCGCAAGGTAACGTGTAAAGTCTAATGAAGTTGTTTTAAGTAGACACCTACCAAACTTGTTTAGACATGATTTGTACGCATATTTAGACGCATTGCTTGCGTTCCATTGAAATACTAATGAGTTCAGTTTTATGATTCAAAATATATTTGTTTGAACATTTATCAAAACTTTTCTTCGCAGACCAGTAATAATAAGCAAGTTTATATATACTTAACTAGTGCGTAAACAACTTTTAATAAAATCTTCAACTAGTTACGAATGTTGCAATCTTAAAAGAAATGTAAATACTAAAAATTGTTGTCGCTGACGATTTAATTAAAACAGAAACGTTGCTAAACACGGCGATATTTTTGAAATTACCTTTAAAATACCTGTTATGAACTCGTTTTCTCCTTGTATGCGCTTAATATATATGTAGAATAATGTGCTAGTCGAATTAACTTTATTTAAATGTACAAATATAAAAAAATTATACAAGAACAACTTTTTTTATTACATACCTGTAATTTTGATAATTGTGTCATTTGTATTTATGTCTGTACTTTTAGAATCCCTTAAAGACAAAACTATTCTAGCTTGTCGAAAATCTAATTACTATGATTTTTATTGCTCAAATTTGTTTAGTGACAATCTTGTACAAAAAGTAACATATTATGTTTTTATGGCGCATAACTTTTTTAATTCGTACTGCCTTTTGTGAATTATAAACCATTTTCATCTTAGTAGTTTATTAATCGTCTAAACACAAAAATATTTGAATGTAAATACCAATTATTATCTACCTAATATTATTATTGTAATTTTCTATATTTTCTTATAATGATTCCTTAGAAAAGTTCATTAACATAATATTATATTTAATTAAATTCAAATCAAACAATAAAATAATCTCATATTGTCTTTATGCATTTCAAATCAAAATTTAAAAAAAAAGATATCGAACATCCCCTACCGTCCATATATATATATGTAAAAAAATATTAAAAATCTATCTTTTTGTCTTCAATCCATATTCATCTAACGTCTAGTAGGTAGTTCTACGAATTTTTCTATCTCTGGTTAATAATCGTAAGACTGAAATATCTAAAACGTATTAAAAATTGATTTGACTTAATTTTTTCCGTAAATAAAAGTTTTGTTTTTCAGTGCTACATAATAGCATACAAGCAACTTTCGCTCAATATTCCGCTGAACAAATCAAAAAGAAAACGTAAAATTCGCAATCATAAATCCTCCGCGCAGTGTCATTAAACAAATCCATTCAAGTACCCGTTCTACAAAAATCGAAAGAAAACAAGGTGCACAAAGTGATCGAGAGCGACGTTACACAAGCCACAATCTAATGCGACTCAAAACTGTAGACCAGCGTGGCTTTTGTTTATCCAGCAGTAGCAGCTTGGCTTCTATAATTATCGCATAATCGATCGAGTGCAGCGGTCAATTTCGAAACACATCCCCTCGATGCCACAGCGCGCGAGACGATCTCCGCATTCTGGCACACGGCAACCGAGTCTTTAAGGGCTCTATATGCTTTACGATGTATATAAAGTGTCGCATTGGAACGAAGGTCGGTCTTAAGATAGAGCCACTTTACGAAATCGCCCCAACGCGATGTCCTCTCATTTTTTTTAACTGGACGATTTCTTGCCACCGCGTCGCCAAGACAGTTGACTAATTGATTACGGCTGCTTATTCAGCGCGAATGCACGCGATAAAAAATATTGTAATCCTCATAGTTAAGCAGAACGATCGCGCCCTTTTTTTTTCTCGCTGAACCGAGAAATTGTGTATATTCGATCTATAAACAGTTTCTTGTTCGCATCTGCGGGGATTTCATCAAAGCTATATAATATAGATGAGTTCGAGACACATGCGTGAAAAAAAGGCGTGTTACGCCTTTGTCAACTTTTATACAGTTTTTCTACGCTCGCGCGCACGTCGCGAGATCGTAATTATTGCTTTCGCGTTTAATCGATAAATAAAAGTGTAACGCAAAGCGGGATATCTTATTACGTGATAGTACACGATGTGGACAAAAAAGAACGAAGATTCTTGAAATTGCTTCAGTTCATTATGCAAAAGAAAACTCGATTGCATCTTTATCTCACTTTTTATCCGCGCAATTAACTGAAGAGTGGATTGAGAATAAAAAACCCGATGACAAAACAAACTGATAAATACAATTCTCATAGTTTTGATGTGTATTGTACGCCCTGTTTCTGGACGGAGAACATTCAGTCTTAATTGCAAAATAAACGCGATATCTTTTGAAAACTCGCTAATTTCAGTAATTATCTAGAAGTCTCTGTGTTAAAGTACATGTATACTTGAATTTCAGCAGAGGCAACTGTAATTCCAAGTTAAATTCTCTATAACAGTGTGTATTCGTTCCGCGTCAGCGTACACAAAAACCACGCGGTTCGCAATATAACATCCTCAAGTACTAGCTACTCCGAATCCATCGCTCGGTACACTTTCTAGGAGATATAATTATTAGATTGGCGGTTATCCTTACCAAACACACTAACAAGTGTATGTACTATAAGCAGCCAATGGATAATTGAGAGTCTTGACGGGATACGGCGCCGTTGATAATTAGTTTCGTGTGTCATCGGCCTGCTTATGTACATTGCAATAAGCTAAAGAAGAAATCGAACACTCGCATCGCTACTTCGACGAGCTACATTTAAATTTTACGATGGGGTGATGTTTTACGAAAATTCGCTATTTGCATTTCATTGAATTTTAGCACTGAATAAATTCGCCTATTAGAGGTGCGAACGAGATAATTTTTTTTTTCAACCTATAATTACGCAAAATAAGCTGTGCTAAGTTGCAGGTAAGTGCATCCTTCTTATTTTCCACTAAAATGACATGTTTCAGGCGAGAATAAACACGTTGGTAAAGAACGTCTAACGTACGCGTTCAGGCAATGAAATAATACACAGACCGCCAATAACTCATTGTTACATTATACATGAGGGCTTTTTGCGAATGACACTTATACGACTTTTGCAGAAAGGAAGTTTTTGCATCTCTCTCGCTTCTGCGTCCATCCCACTATATGCGCCAACTGCTCTGTCGCGCCGGAGTGTCATAATCGACACGTGCAGCTGCCTGCCTTGTATATCAACCTTTTTACCCATCGCTGCGTATGCAAAAAAAGAAACGCAGCTCGCAAGCGAGTCATTAATAAGGTTGCTACATGACGATTTTGTAATTTATTCAATGATTCAAAATAGGAGAAATAAAGAAGTGATCTCCTCTTAAACGCCCATCAGGCTGCGAAATTTATGCCGCATAATAAAGCGGCGAAAGCGAAAACAAATAGCTGCCGATAGTGTAAAAATTGCCCGATTACGTATGTGGCTCCTCTCAAGAAAGTTCATTAGCATCCGTTATACGCGTCAATGAAAATGACATACGTCGATCAGAGGCTTGTCGGAGAAAACCATAAAAATTTCATAGTTTTCGATTGTAAAAAAAAACGGTCGAAGGCAGGCGATTACGTGTATGGTGTAGGAAGTGTTAAAAGAATCGCAGGTGATAATTGCAATTAAGGGTCACGTGACGATGTCTTTGCGGAGAACGACATTTTTGTGACTACATAGGTTTAAGCATGTGGAAATATCCATAGGCTCGTATGGATTGGATCTACGAGACTAGTGAAAGTAAACTATATTCCTGTGTGTGATCGTTTTATTGATATAATCAACAATTTTATTTCATCTGGTTGAAAAGCATAGTTTTCAATCTTGTATTTGCTAAAACGCGTCTTATTCGAAAAAATTTTTGTGTAAATGAATTTAATGCATTCAGACATGATCTTGCGAATCTAACTGGCAAGATTTAATTTTTGAATTTTGCTTTCTCTCATTTTTTTTTGAATGCAGAGTAGCTTGTCGAATTCGTACCAATCCTATGCATTAAAATATTATCAAAATCAATTCTTCACACAACAAGCAAAAAGTATAAGCGCTTCGAATATTAAAGATTTAACTTTTAAATCCAGTCTGTTCTCGTAAGGTCGCGCTCAATCAATCGAAACGCATTGACTTATCCCAGAATACATTAACTTCTATGAAAAGCTTAACACGCGAAGTACCGAAAAGTAATACACAAATAATTTCAATCATCGATACGATTCGACTAAGCATCACAAATATCCCCTCGTGTAAACAACACTTTCGAAATCATCAGTCTTTGATCAGTCCAAACAAACCGATCTATCGCTATAGAAACCGGCACAGCCACTCATAAATTTCGGTATAATATAGACAAAAATAGATTCGAGACTCCTGCATGATATATCCGCTCGCGAGGAATGACCCCACGGATTACGGTGAAAATCGTAATATCCGCGATATGCCCGCCTGCGAGTGAGTGAGGGAGAGAGAGAGAGAGAGAGAGAGAGAGAGTTTCATAATTTGGCTTTCTTGTATCACGCAACCGGTTTCGCGATCTCCTACGTATATATTCCAATTTCATCCAGGCTTGATGAATCACACGAGTGGCACTCGCTTGTCAGCCATTGGGTGGCCTGTGTCTTACGAAAATCTAGACGAAACGTCGCGTTGCCGACGTATTATACGTGTGCAAGCGAGAGAGTAGCTCCTGCAATTTTGCATAGCAGAATGTGCGGCGGCGCCGTGTCAATATTGGCGCGAAGTCAATATTTTTATGGGCACGATCTAAGCCAACGCTTTCGTGCTTCTATCTGTCGTGTTTGTGTGTGGCAGTTTATTTAATTGGTTTCATCTAAATGCTTATGGGGATTGGTTTGAACTGCTACTGGTGTGTATATAAAGTTGATTTAGGAAATCGTTGTATTGAATTATGGCGTGAATGCATTCTAATGATAATTAGGGCAATAAAATTTTATTCTGGAGGTAAATATGAATTAGGTTCTCGTAATCAATGAAATCGGCTGCAGCATTTATACAAGTTAATAATATATTCTATTTCATTAAAAGTCCTAAAAAGTTTTTAACCTTTTCGCTACAATAAAAATGAAAAAAAAAAACTTATTAAGAAAGTTCGCAATCATTTTAATGAAAAATTGATTATTTACTAAGCCGCGTTTTACATAAGATACTTTTGTGTAATTGACAGAATTGAAAAGCGTTTGACGGACTCATTACGAAGTAGTTTCAAAGTGGACGAGTAATGTACGCATGACGATGTATGACTTGCACACATCAGAGGGTCGGTTTAATGTAATATTTTTCCGCATAAGCAACTTTCGATCATTGCAAATTTCTAATGATGAATGATCTCTTGAAAAGTGAAAAGAGTCCACAACACACGCTCCTCGTTGCGTCAGTCGCTATAATTTTCCATTGCACCGTGAGACGATCAATAAAGTTTCACAACTGGTCTGCTGGACCATATGACACGGGTTCAAAGTATAGACGAAAAAAAATAGATTTGCAAAGTTTAAACATTAGCTTAATGATTGCGTACTTTGAACATCGGTATATTAAAATTTAAAATAGTTTTGTTATCCCATGCATCGAATTACAAATAATTTTTACTTTATATTCAAATAAAACATTCTTCAATTCAACTCATTGGTAACTTTCAAATTAACTTTCTTTACTACATGATGTGATGAGCTTTTACAGCCTATAGCTCAAAGAACCCGAACCGAATCGCAAGTAAATTTTTTTTTTTATTAACTTTTGAAATTCATATAAATGGATGCCAACGGTGGATTGTGATATCTATATTACAAGGGGGAGTAACAACACGAAATAACAAAGGTATCAATAAATGCTGGTCGTATATTATTTTGATAATCTATTGTTATCCTGTCTTATAATTGGATCGAACTACTTCGATGTAATATTTGTTTTTCGACACCCAAGCATTTAAAGTTTATTCTTCTCGGTACATCGTTTTTTTTTATGTCTCTGAATCTGTCATCACATTGCATATCTGAAACGACTATTACATAAACTCGCAATCTCAAAATAAGAAACTACAATTATACACAAAGAACATTTTCGAAATGATAAATCGAAAGAGAAGAGCAGCGGAAGTAGTGTTTGCTACAGGCGGTGAGTGTCGAGTCTCAAGCCAAGGGGTCTCACCGCTACGAGTGTCGAGGATCCTCGAGACGCGTCTAATTTACGATGCATACGTTCGCTATGTTAATTTATACATTCGCGCGCATGTTCACGCGTGGCTAAAGTGAAAACACGCGCGCTTCGCGGTTCGGTTCGAGATACTTAGTCGATTTTATATCCTGATCTTGTCTTGCTTATATTTTCTCTCCTCGTCTTACCTCAAAGTTGAAAAGTGGGTTCAGAATTTAATTTATGCTTTGTGAAAGCATTGGAAAATTGCTATTTTTTATATGCTATTGATTTACCGGTGCATATAGATCTGCAACAATCAAAAGTCCTGAGAGTAGAAACTTCACTCGACCTACGAGTAAAGTCTAATTAAGATAATTTAACACCAATAGAGTTAATTCTAATGCAAAAATTAAGATTTATAATTAAATTTGTTACTTATTTTTTTTTAGATAATAGTATGACTTTGTCTAATATTTGTAACTTGTAACTTGTGATCGAGTGAAAGGAAAAATACAGCCAAAAAAGACTAATATTTAAAGGAAAATTTATTTAGTGTAATTTTGAAACTAAGTAATATTAAATTAGATCACATAAGCTATTCTAAGTAAGAAATAAAATTTTTCTTTAATATAATAATAAATAATTCACTCGTAACTAGAGTAAAATATAAGATCATAACCTTACGTTAAATCAACGTCACTCTTTATGTCAATAAACACTCGTTCGTTAAAAATTCACACAACTGTAAAGACACTGTTTAAATTTTACTTTTAGATTGATTTAACACTAACACTATAAAAGTCAATTTTCAATCTAAAATTTTCAGTGTATATTTTTTACTATGCAATTCTTGTGAATTTATTCATATTTCAAACGGTATTAGAATTAAAAAATGACATATAATTTATTTTAAATTTATGTTTTAATTTTAGTTTCTTGTTAATGCTACGAGTTAATATGGGCTTACTAAATTAATAAAAATAAATTATAGAGGCATTAATTTGATGCTCAGGTGTTATTTATTAGCCTAATTTAACTTTAACATGTTTGAAGATTATGAAAACGTATTTTTATAAATTATACAGAATTTAATAGAAGATCTTAAACTGGCTGAATTACGTAACATTTTTCTTTTAAATCTTTAATTGGGTTTTTTTCAGGATTGTCTCTTCCAAACTTTTATTTTGATTGAATATAGGCTAAATGAAGTCAGTTATAAATACACAATACCACATTTAAGTGACCCTTGATATTTATAAATAAAATTATTACTTAAAAAAAAAGATAGTTTTAAAAAAATGTGATTTAAAAATAAAGTAATCCTATTAAATACTTTCGGCCTGAGATTTAACACGTGCGCAGATAAAAAATAAAGTTGTTAACTAAGAATTTTCAAAAGAATTGCTACATCTTATAACAAGCAAAATAAAATTGTCTGCAATTAAGTTATATGAATAGTTTAAATATATACAATTCAATAATTAGACCGATCTTAAAATATCTAAACTGTAATTTTTTTAAACTGTTTAACTGTAAATTATGAAACATATTTATTTAAAAATATTTAGCAACTATTATTAAATTATATGATTATAGTGTAGAAAGTAAGTTTTTGGATTATTCCTTTATGTAATTCTAATTGTCGAAAAGGAAAGTAATTTTCTGAACTTTATTAGAAAACTGAAATGATTGCCATGATAAAGTCATTGAAAAGCTTTCTAATTTTCGACAACTATCGATCGCACGCAAGCTGTAAAGATCTCACCTGGAACCTCATAACAGTACCAATCACATAATCGTTCCATTAAATTCGGGAATTCCCTGTATACACCCACTACACCCGGATCTCCTACTCTTCAGACTGAATTTACTTCACTTCTATAAGAAACACATATTTTACAGCAGTTACGCTTGCATTATATATGAAATCAACGTTTCGATGACTATATAGGAAATACCGTAAACATAAATAAAAGGTCCAGCGGAAAATACGACATTGATTCTGGCGACTGGTTCGAGTCCACGGAAGAGCAGATGCAGAGAGTCAAGCGGAAAGTTTCCAGGTGCGGATTGAATAACGAAGTGTGGCGACCACGTGAGATTATGAAACTACTCATGCCACGCGTGTGCCCGGGATTTACCTTATAGTTCAAGCTCTTGAAACGAAAGATTCGTATCGCACGTGCGTTTGGTTTGTTGTTTTTTTTTATTCTGAGGTACCTAATTGGGAACGAGGTGAAATTTAGATGAGAGGATATAGATTTTGTTTTCTTTTCCTTATGCTTACAATCGCTGTTTTTCTTTTTGATCCAGGTGTAGTCTCTTTTAAATTACAGATTTTAGTTTTCATCGATTGCTTCATTCTCTGCTTATTATTAATCGGTTGAAAATTTGATACAAACCTTTTGAAATGTAAATTGATTATGGATTTTTGGATTGGAATGCGAATCGATTTTTAATAGCTGAAAGGAAGCAATGAAAGTGCGATATCATCGCCACGTGTCGGACAGATTAAATGCTCATTTTTTATTACTCGATGTGGAAGTGTCATATTTTATTCGCGTTTCTGCGTGCGATTAGTGATGATGCGATCGATGTAGTATTAAAATAAAATCTTGTATATTTTAGTGAAAAATTAATAAATTTAGAGCAAATTGAAAATATCAGCAGCATAATCAATAATTTTGAAATAGATATTCTGTAACAAAAGTGCGTACCTAATAACGCGTACATATTCAATATTCTTGCAAAATTAATGAAACGAGTCCACCGCTTTTTCATCGTCGTCAGTCTCAAATATCCTTTTCTCACCGTGCGCATAACGGTGAAATTCCAGCGCTTGTATTTTTCGCCGCGCCGATATTAATTGCTGCACACGTATATACGCGATCCATTACGCTTGCAAAATCAATTATGCCGATATTAGTTCCAGCTCCGGGGCTTGGTTTCGTAGCTTCGCGCGGCGCTTCCGCGTAAGCAAAAACTCGTAGAAAGTCCAGGGCGGATCCTTTTCCGGTTGACATTATCCACACGTGCATACGCGTGTACTGATATTTTGCGCGATATTAAAAAATATGGGAGACGCTCAGTGACGCGTTTCATAGCCATAACGCTACACTTTCTAGAGCCGAATGTGATATTCCTTGCGGACTTACGTAAATATAAAGTGGATCTCGTATACTTTTTTTTTTTTTTTCAAAATGACGTAAGTTTTGCAAGTTGAAATGTGCACTATGCGTTTATTGTGCAAGTAACGTTTTTTTTTTTTTTTTTTTTTTTTTCATAAAAAGTTCACGACGTTAAATCACCGTTGACGTTTAGTGTCCTAGACATAACTGTATGCAAAACAATATGGAATTTTGATTTCTAGACCTGTTGTAGTGGAAAGTACGGCTTACTGGAATACTTATTTTTATATTTTTACGTATACGGGATTCTAAGTATGTTGTAATTTAGTAATGATATGCCAATGAGACTAAATTTTAATACAATCCATAAGGTTGTACATATTGAATGCAAAATATGCTAATCCATTGATACTAGAAATATTCAAACCATCGGTTTTTAGATCCACCTTGTTGAGGTACTTACTTTGGAGAATATGAATTTAAATAACACCCTGCAATAGGTTTCTTTTATCACAGCTGGTTAATTAAAATTTACACATATTGTCATAAATTAAACTGAAATGTAATTTAACTTTATAACATCAACCTGTAATTCTATTATACTATTGTCTGTGAGTAACTGAAGTGCGTTTACTACGCAATGGAAGGAAATGATATGCTTATTCAAATTTCTGAATTAATAAAACATAAGGAAATGATGTGGTTTGAACAAGGCAGAATTGTAAAAGATCAGCTTTCTATTTTATTTTATTTGATTTTTATATCAAAAGAAAAAGTTTGAGTTTCAACAAAGACTTAACAGAACAGTTGTAAAAAAATATTAAAACAATTTTACTACAAATAAAATATGAATGTATATATAATATGGTATATCAAAAAACGTATTAAAAGTAATGTTAGTAGATACATGCCTGTCTTTTAAAATTATATCTATTAACTATTGCATGTTCATTGCATGTACATTTTAACTATACTAATTTAGCTTAGGCACTGATTTTAGAGATTAAATATTTTCGTTAAATAAGTAGTATTAAAAATCCATATATAAATAAAAATAAAGTATCCTATACCTGAGATCTGACTTGATTATTCTGGTCTATAATGAACCTTTAATTGTGAATCTGGTCTCAGAATTGTCCTACCACTTCAGGAGTTTGAGGTATCTTATATTACAAGAATTTCGAGATATCTTAAATTAGGGCCATAATTTTTTTTTTATTATTTTGGTTAGTAGTATTATATAGCGTTCGGCTCGCCCTTCAAAATCTATTTTGAAGTACCTCCATATGATTTTTAGTCTACATGATATGCCAATTCAAAGCATATAAATTGAACTAATAGTTATAGCTTAGAATTTTAGTAAACTTTCAATTGGTACATTTTGAATAGAAAAAAAAATTGTATGGGAATGATTCAAAATGGAATTTGAAGGGTGAATTGAGCACTGTATAGTAATATTTACATCTGTAATATAGATATCTCAAAATTCTGACGTGATAGACCAATTCTGAGATCAGATTTAGATTCACTGGTTGAACATGCATACGTAAGGTTCAGTATATTCAGTATTCAATATATAATAATAGTCTAATCCGATCTCAGATGCAGGATACTTTTTTTTATTTTGAATGCTTATGTATTTTATATTGTAGCTACTACTGGATTGATATTTATTCATCGACTTAATTATTAAAATTACTTTTCAAAAATATTCAGAAATAGTAGTTGTAAATAATATTACTTTCTAGGTATAGTGTAGTAATTCGGATAGTCATAAACTTTGGATGACACTTCTGACATAGGAATGCGTTTGACATCTTGCGGAAGAAGTTGACATTAACTTCTTGCTGCACAATTGACACACCTTGAGTTAAAATTCTAGTCCAGTCTTATACGTAATTACTAATAATTAGTAATATCGCTAAGTATGAACAATCAAGCAGTCACCACTCGTTTACAACTACTCTCTACAAATCAATATTTAAAATAAAAAAGTAAAAAGTGGTAACCACGGTATATCTCATTATAGAAAAGTCTCAATGTATGTTCTGATAAGAGTCCGGTTTGCGATATGGTTTCTGGTATGGCGGCGAGGTTGGTGGAGGTCCATAGCCTTGTTGCGGTGGACCATAACCACCGCCTCCGCTACTACTGCTACTTGATTCTTGGGATGAGGCACCAGATGATGCAGTCGAAGCTCCCAGAACTGCCGTAAAGAGGTTTACTCCACTAGCCAGGATCTCCTTGAAGGCTTTGCCGAGCAATTCGAACGAGTTCACGCTGTTCGCTGGTACCTTGGATGATAATAATGATTTTTTTTTAGAAATAATGGATTTTTCAACTAATATATTGCGTGATGTGATTCTTCTGAAAAGTTTGTTAGGAAATTATGTATGAATGTCTATGAATAAGCGTTCATAAAATATTTATAGGCTATAAAACTCGAAGAAAATTATTTATTTTAACATTTGCTTTATTTCATCGCCTCCTCTTTACTTGATCAGATACGATTAATATAAAAATTCTTCATTGCTTTGTATTACATCAGAATACAATATGTATCTTAAGATAAGTAAATTTAATTATGCTACGGTTGGTATTTTGGTCAATCTATGTTTAACAAGTGAATATTTTAAAATATATCTAAATAGACTAATAAATCTGAACAGTTTTCAAACAAATCTTCTTGTTCCAACTCTTATTAATGATTATCACGAAGGTGCCAATTATCATTAAGAGTTTCCCAATGGTTGTTCCACAATTTACTTTCTATTAACTTACATACAAGACATTCTTCTTCTCCCCAATTAAATCTATGGATTCTCTACAAAAAAAATCAAGCCTGAAAACAAAATATGAAGAAAACGCATCGTCTCACCCCATAAGTCCCGTATCCACCGTAATTGGCAGGCGCGGCAACTTGCTCGTAGAGATAGTGTACTGCTGGAGCTGATGGCCTGGCCTGTGGTTTCGCCGCGACATCCGGATGAGTAGCTTGGGGTCTGTACTGTGTGGCTTGTGGTCGGAAGCGCGACTTCTTCTGCGACGATTGAGGCCGTATCTGGGACTTGCTCGGTTTGTTGAAGAGGGCGGGTCGTTGTTGTTGCGCGGGTGGTGGAATCAGGTCTACCTGAGCTGGTGGCCCGTACGCTGGTGGCCCGTACACTGGTTGCTGAGCACCTTTACTATCGCTGGAGGTTTTGCTGGCACCACCGCTCGAACCTGCACTCGCACCTGATAAAGTACCTGTGACTAGCTGGGCTACTAGTCCACCCACGTCTACACCTGAATCCGGTGAGCTCAGCTCCTGCAATTGTTTTTAATTGATGGGATAGAGTAATCTAACTTTGTACAATTTTATTATTTGCTTTTAAAATTTTTCTAACTTCTACTCTGTTTGTCGATCGTTAGAGATTATGACGAAACGTTGTGTAGTAAATATATTAAATATTTTATTAGATGCAGTTGCGGGAGATGATAATAATTGTTGTTGAAAGTATTCTAAACAAGGATTGATATTAAATTATCCAAATAAAGATAATACGTAACAAATATTGCATAATAAATAATTATTGCAGCTTGCAGTAGTATCAGCTGCAATCAATCGAAGACTGGCTATACGTGTAGAAGCTGTTAATTCGTTAAACAACTCAAGAAGTATACAGGTACTTCATAATAAGATGTGTTTAAAAAGTAATCATTTCAAGTATGCAGCCAGTCATTATTACATTTAGCAAGAGGCACTCGAAAAATCTAGCGCTCCGCGAATAAGTATCGATAGATTTATATACATGCAGGCGATCGCAGCGATCGTATTCACTTCGAAGAAGTAGTAATTTTTCCACGTACCTTACTGAGCAGGGCAACAATGTTGGCAACGACTCCAGCTATAGGCGATTGGCCGCCAGGTTCGGTCGGCTACAATCGAACACAATCAAGTTAATAATTGCTCGCATTAAAAATATGAGCGATTATTAATGCCTCTCAAATCAAATATACCTGACTCAGCGGTCCGAGAATGGCGGACAATAGTGCGCCGAGCGATGAACCTTTTGGGCCTCCCTAAAAGCAGCAAAATGTTAATCTTTAGATTTCGGTTGTGCAACTTACCTATAAATCGACTAAGTATGTGTGGATACTTACGCCACTGCTCGTCGCGGACAGAGGACCGCTTAACGGTCCAGAGAGTGGTCCAATGAACGGAGCTATCAGTTGAATGAGCGGGCCTAAAATCGCACCGCTGTCACTGCCTTCGCCGTCCTTGCCCTATAAAATTGATTTAACATATTTTCCCTCAATAAATACATAACGTGACTGTTCTGTGATGAGATGTCAGAGCTGTCAAATTCTAGTTAATTTCATAACATGCTATTTTAGCATTGATTTATTTAATTTGTCATTAATTTTATCTTGATGGTTAGCCTTTTGATAATTTAATTCGACGATTGTATTGATTTGCTTTAATTCTTACACAATATCCTTTACCCTTGTTATCCCGACTGTAAAAACATGATTAAAGGAAATTTGAATTTTATGTGCAAGTTTATTGCAATAAATGTGATTCTGATTAAACTAAAAAGGATTTTTACGAATTTTACATTTAAATAAATCTCTAATGAGCCTTAAGCAACTGAAACGCATAAAATTCAGAATAAATTTAAAAAGAGAAAATATTGCGAAATTATTTTATGTGCGCATAAATACGTACCACTGACAAATTTTGTAGAATTGGTCCAAGAACACCAATGATATCTGGCCCTTCGCCGTTTTCATCTGGCTGTAACATTTGCGAAACTCTCCTCAATAAATTATATCAGACGAAACTGTAGTATCTGTTTCGTGAAAACGAAACGTGCATAAGCTATGAATTACTGTATACACACTGTCAAATAAAATCTATACAACTAGCGCTTAAACAATCAATGCACTTTATTACAGACAATTACTGTTGCTCACCTCAGAAAGTCCTTGAAGCAGGGGAATAGCCGCCTGCAGAAATTCTCCCAAGTCCGTGTCGGATTCCGGCTAAACGACGTAATCGAAAGTCGAACAATGTATATATATATATATATGTATAAATATAATAATTGCGTTGCACAATAGGCTGCTTAATCGAGGAGCGAGTGAAAGCACGCGCGAAATACACGTCTTTCTCTCTACGCGTTTAACTATTGATGTGAAGATTGGGTTAATAGTGAAAGGAAAGGAAAGATGCGTCCGGGAATTATGAAAAAAAAAATCAGACGTAATAGTGGAATCGTACGGAACCAACACCTTTTTTTCAGGAGAAAGTGATCGAGATGTCACTTACGTCACTGATGTCCTCGAGGATCGGGATGATCAGTGGAAGAAGATCTTCGATCGATCCCAGTGAACCACCTCCGCCATCCTGATAAAAGTAACGTTATATTAATGTTATTGCTTAAATTAAGTATTGCCATGATTGTTTTAACGATGAAAGCGCATTTTAAGCACTGACGTTTTATCGAAATTTCACCCAAATATTTATACAAATTGAAATACAAATTAAATAATTATTTAAATTTCATTGAAATTATTTAGAAAGTATAATGAAATAGTCGAGATTTCATTTTTAGTTTCTTTACTTAAACTAATTTATATCCACTTTATTTCATCCACAAGTTAACATCTATTTGAGTTATAAACACATCAATTAACACAATATAATAATTATCATTTAATACTCACATAATCATAATCATCGTTGACGCCTCCACCAAAATCATCGTCGTCATCGAAAATATCACGCTCTGGTGAGCCGCCGCCGCCGCTGTTGCCATTCCCATTATCAATATCGTCGTCGTCGTCTCCATTCCCGTTACCGTTATCATCGTCATCGTCGTCATCGATTTGCTTTTGAGATGTTTCGTTTCTTTTCCCTCGATATGGTACCTGCGAAACGCAGATTTCATAATTATTTTAAAATTTTACTAAATTTTATAAATGAACAATTTTAGATCAGAGGATTTATTTCCTATTCATCGTACTTAATAAAATATTGGTTTATTTTAAGGTATGTTGAAAAAATTATCGTAAAATTTAACGATGTAAAAATGATAACAGTTCGCAAGTTTTTTTTGAAAATCGCTTAAATTTTGAAATTGAACACAGTTACGATAATTTACTTTTACGACTTGCAAATCACAAAATTTTAACGATATGAGTTTTGCGTTGCATAAAATATTTTGCACTGGTTACGATATAGGTTTTTCAGTGAAATGATGAAGTTCTTAAATAATAAAACCTTACTTAAATACAGGATTTACAAAATGATTTATTGGGTCATGAACGGTTTTTAATGCGCAGAAGATGAGACTAATGACTTGATATTTATCATCAACTACATAATAAAGAATCAACATTAAAAAATTAATAATAAGATCGGTATGAGGAAAAGTTGTTCAAGTAACGGGATCCGTTCCTTTAACTTCACAAATTCTGCACATAATAAAACGCTGTCGAAACCATCAATCGTTAAAATGTAAACAAAGAGTGTCATAAGTATCACTCAAGATCCAATGAGGCCATTATAAGCGTGACAAGTGTCTTGCATGCTTACATGCAATTTAAAAAAAAAAGAAGAGGAAAAGAAAAGGCATCAAAATCTCTAATCGTCGTAGCATCTCGCCGCGCGGCGCTTATAGCAGTTTTACATCAGTTGCGCAATGGCTCATAATGAACTTTCTAGGTGAGATACATCGCTTAGGTAAGAAGAGTCCGAGAAAGATCATCGGCCACGAGAGAGCCATGCATTATTAATGATTTCTCGATATTCTCTCTTTCTCGCATTCGAAAAGTCAGCATCATTAAGTGAAGCTGCAATTTCGAGAGACACATCGGACACTCGCGAAATTACGCGTATTGTAAGTAGTCGTGTGTGTGTGTGTGTGTGTACGTATGCTCGTCGAAAACGAGGCTAACGAGATTCCATAACGCTGATTTATGATCGAGTGGCAAAAAATCGTAGTGGCCAATTTTTGTTTAGGGGAAGATTTCGTTGGCACTATTTGATGGCTGCACACCAAAGAGCACTTCTTTGCGTCTGTCTTTTTCTTCAATTTTTTTTACTGTACGTTGCTCATATTGCGCGGATCATTTTGAAACTTTGTCCGAGTGCGACGTTTGGGTTAGAAAAAAGGACGCAGCTTGCCATGCGCGAAAAGTACATACGAAACTGATAACTTTTATTGCTTGACTTTGAATTTTCCAGAGAATAGCTTCGAATTGACTTTTCACGCTTTTGGAATACATGTCACGTTTAAGTACACCTGCGTTTGAATACTATTTCTAAACCTTTTTTTTATTATAGAAGCATAGTAAATAACTTTTGACATGCTGAAAGTAACCGTTTTTTATGCAATAACGTAGTTCGAATATATGCCAAAGTCGAATTTCCATATTTCCTTTAAGAAAATGTACAGGCAAAATTTATTTTGTAGTAACAGACATTTATATTCTTTAATTACTTGGGACATGAAAAACTACAGTTTTCGAAGTAACATTACGCGTCTTTTTCGAATTCATTAATTATATACATTGAAAGATTTCATTTTTTCAACGGAAACATTAATTGAACGAGCAAATAAAAATAGGAGTAAGTCATATCTACAAAATAAACCTTTTATGAAAATTAATCAAGAGCAAATATTTGTAAATTTGTATTTTATTAAATAAAAATCATTGTGAAAAACAATTGTGATTTTTAATAAATAAAAATCACAAACTCACAAGACATATATTAAACAAAAAATTTATTAGTTTATTTATTTTAAATAAAATTTTAACACTAATTAAGAAAGATTTTGATTGACACTATGATTAATAAAAGTAAGAGATTTACCTGCACGAGTTTTGCATTTGGTAACTTTTTACTAATCCTCGTCAATACGTTTGTGACAGAAGGCGTTGAACTATTTTTATTAGTCAAGGTGAGCACACGAAATAGAGTTTGTAGAGCAGAAGGTTGTCGCTTCTTAGTTGCTGCAGGCTTGTCAATTTTTTTTTTCTTCTTTTCTATGGACCTTACAGTTGATGTGTCGCCTTCAAAGACGACTGTCGTCTTACCTATATTTGAATTAAAAAAAAAAAAATAAAGATGTTATACAATTTATACGTTCTATGCTAGATTTCATGTGCATAATAATGGGCAATATTCTGCCACTTTACACCCCTTTACTTTTGTTCTTTATTACTTAATTTAAAAAGTTTTAAATGATCTTAATAATTATGAAAAGAAGAAGAAAATCTTATTATTATAAATATGATTTATTCATAAACAGTGCAAACATTATACAAACGTATATTTCTTTTATGACTTTCGGATAAATTATGATATAAGATGAACACTATTTTTTAAGATTTACGTACCAAAATACTATACATTACACAACGTATCAGAGTGATCATTTTTTTTAGCTTTCTAAAAATGAAAAAGTTTCGATACTAGAGACATCGAACTGAAGATAATACCTCGCTGCCTTTCTAAAAAATATAACTATCGAAAGAATCATGCTCACTCGTTTCCTTTCCCTTCTTCGAGCTTCTGTTGCGAATATTCGGCAAATCGCTGGTTGACGCTTCGTGCTTGCTGTCGCGATCCCTGATTTGCTTTTCCTTTGGATTGTACGTCGTTGGTGCATATTGGAAGGACGGGGATTGCGACGACGTTTCCGGCGTTGAAGTCTCCCGAGTGATAGTGATGACCGCCTCGAAGGGTACACTGATTATTGGCCTAAAGGTTGACGTTGACAACTCGACACTCTGCTGTTGGCTGTAAATGATGCCAGCGGAATTCAAATCCTCAATTTCAGTCCGAGTCGGCTGTGTGTTGGATTTTCTTATTGGCACAAGTTGTAACGATCCCAGTGGGTCCTGTCTTACTGTAATAAAAAAAAAACATGGAAGAACAGCTTAAAAATATAACAGATATCGAAAGGTATCGATGTTAAATAAAATGCTTATTAAATTACTGATGAATTGAATACCTCCAAATAATCCGGCACTGGCAGTTCGATTGTTCGCAGCCATGTAGTAATTCTTACGATCCTCGTCCTGATAGGTAGATTTGAGAGGTAAGGGTAAGTAGGCGTTCTGCTGCTGAAGATTGTATGGTGGAAAGACGTCGGGATCACGAAATATCTTATTGTCTGGATGATCGTAGGGGTTGATGAGGGCCAGCTCCTGAATGTACTTCATGAAGGGATTATAAGACTTTTGAGTGTCGAGAGTGGTTTTGGAGAAGGGACTAGGACTGCTGTAAGTTACTGGTCTCGACGTCAGGATCTCGAAGCCGTTGTGCTGATGTTGTTCGCTCGTCTGAATTGGCTGATCCGTCGTCGCTTTCAGTCTTATCAACTCTTTCTCCATCTTCTTGCAGTTGCTTAACAACTGCTGTTCTTTTGGCCGACTATCGTGCTACAATGCAGTTTTGTAATCTTAATGGTACTTAAATTAAAACTATCTAAGTATTTTTGAAAAAGTAGTAAATCATATTGCTAAAGACAGATTTATTCTTTAATAAATAAACTACTGAAATATTTTAAAAAATCACCTTGATACTCGACATCGACATAGTTTTACTAGGTCTAACCACTTCGGGCTTCTTCTTCTCCTCCTCATAGTTCTTCTTCTCCTGAAGGTTCTTTTTCTCTTCGTGGTTCATTCTCTCAAGTAGGTGGTTAATGGCAATAGAGGAGTTGCGCAGCTTTTCTATCCTCTCCGGTGGCATCTCTTCGGGATCAGCAGCCGCGAGGGTGATGTTGATTCTAGAGGCCATGATACGCATTGCATACGTTATCCAAGTGATCAGTTCTTCCTTGTTGGTGATCTTGAGAGGCAATGTGACCTCAACTTTGTCCGTCAGTGTCGTGCCCACTTCCAGCTTGGTGGATTCAGCCTGGGATACCGTCACCGGGACGGGCTCCAGCTTCGTTAAAGGAAACGACACGGTCAATCCGACCCATAGCAGAAGGATCAGCAACGAGTGAGTCATATTTTCTACGCCTGTATAACGAAATACTGTTTGTGCAGTAATGTTTTGTCGTAAAGCGATTTGAGTCTAAATGAACTGTAATATGTAATATTATAACAATCTTGCGAAACTTTTGTATGAAATTAGGTGCGACAGTATGACTCGGTTGATACTTATTATGAAAGTTGTTTTTATGCTTAATTGTCACCATAAAGAATATTACATAGAAAGTTTTTATTTTTTGTATAATTATCATAAGATTAATTAGACCATTTTTGTACTGCGTATACATAGTAGTACATATTATATATATATTATGTTTTAAAAAGATAATGTAAGAGTATCTATGTGAAAGTAGTTATGTTTTTAAGAATAATAATGAAATATTTATTATAGCACGTAACATCTTTGAGAATGTAAAAACTGTATTTATAAACAAATATTGTACATTTAATATTATTGGTGAAAGTTAGAATAATACTTATATTAAATAAGTATTGCAACATAAAATTATAGAAATTTTAAAGAATTTGTCATATAACATACACAGCCAAATTGCGAGTATTAGCACAAAAAATATAAAATTATTACTCGTTTCAAATTGATGATAGTAATTTTCATGTTACAGTACTCGATTTCACAAATGAGAGTCACGCAATAGAATTTTATAATACACTGATTATAATTCGTTTAAAAAATTAGATTGATCTCATTCAAATAATTTCAAAACATTATTTTTGTATTATCCAATACAACGTTAATTATTCAGATAGAATATTTTTATCAATTTTCCTATTAATTAAATTCTAATTATATTCTTGGTATGCAATACTGCATTCATTGGAACCAAAGATTCGCACAATTTCAACACGCATAATAATTGATTATTAGCGGATATGCAATCGATACCCGAGCCATTCATCACATTTCACGTGCATTGATAATTTTTCACTCCTCAAGATATTAGATCCTCGCAATTCCTACTTCTATACTTTTGATGGATTAGCATACTATAACTAGCTAGAATTTTTTCTCTCATTCTTCACTACTTAACCGCAAATTCGCACGATAAATTCACCACTTTAACTAGAGCTTAGTGCAATATTGCAGTTGCTTAACAGATAGGGATGGTAAATTATTTCCTTAGCTATATGAGACGATTAGTGTGCGATACTCAAATTTTACGTATGCGAAATATGACTAATACGAGACGTTAATGTTTAATTTACAACATTGATCTTAGATTTAAAAATGTTGCATGCGTTAATATTCTTCTAGAATTTCGTAAGTATAAAATAGATTATTATGTGGTTTAGAGTAGTTTACGCATGCGGATGTAAAGTAGATGCTCTAGTAAATTCTAAGAGGTTACGACCAGCGATCACCAACTGGAATGTATTCATTTGTTATTTACTATAGAACTAAAATATCGTGAAAATGTTTATAATCACTTATTAGAGCAACATTATAATCAAATGAAATAATTTGTAAAAGTTCGTTAGTTTTGCTAACCCGTATAGCATGTGCTATAATAGAAATGAGAGTTTTACGATTCTTCTAACTTTATCATTAATTTTTCATCGAATGTTTAAAAAACGATTTTTTTTTAATTGTTAGCAGAATTTTATCTGAATTTTATGTTGAAAGCGATATTGATAAGTATTCTAATCAAACTGTACCAAGTTTTACAGAATGTAACGTAACCGTATTAAACACATTTATAAAAAGAACATTTATCAATAAAATTAAAATATACGAGATTTCGAAAGCTATATAATTTCAAAAGTCCAACGATAAAATCCTTGAAGACTATTTGAAACAGCTGAATATTATTAAAATTCTTATGACCTAAAAACACTTAGATCCGGTCAATTCGTGGTTAACATTCTGCACAATAATTAATATCTCGCTTACCTCGATTCGCAGTATTTCAGGCTCCTACTCCCATCACCGCATTCTCACCAATCGCATCGCACATCCGTCTCACTAAGAAATCCGCATCTCGATAGCCGAAACTTCTTCGAATCGCAACTCGCGTGCACGCGATCGCTTGCAAAACACCGAACGAGAAAAAAAACGGTAGGAAAACACAAAAATATCGTATATAGTGTGTCTCACGCGAGCGAACAGGCGCGACACGAACGCCCGAAATATTTCGCCACGAATCGTTGATCAAACGCCTGCACTAGCGTGCACCTCCATAACGAAAACGCGACGCGATCAGCAGCTCCTATTATCGATACTTGCAAAATCATCGGTTCCGACAACCCTATTTTGCTTCACCTATATACTATCGAATAATTTCGTACACGTAAAAAGTCGCGTGCGATTCGGTTGTTGTTTTTTTTATTCCTTCTTTTATTGCGTGGGTCGACACGACTCGCGAACGAATGAGCGAAGCTTCGCTGCATTCGGTGCACTTATAAAGCTGCGCATCGTTTCTGCGACGCCCTAATACAATCGGCTAACTTCTTTTCTTTGCTATCGCTGTCTCCGTCTCTGTCGTCGGACTTGGACGACGTCTATAGAAAGGCCTATATTTTTCGCTCAATCGAGCTCACGCACTTTTCCTTATTAGACAGTGCGTAACACACGAGCGCTGTCTCTTTCATTTCCTTCTTATT
Source organism: Megastigmus stigmatizans (assembly GCA_900490015.1). NCBI lineage: Eukaryota > Metazoa > Arthropoda > Insecta > Hymenoptera > Megastigmidae > Megastigmus > Megastigmus stigmatizans. Next base: position 38,607 of record UELV01159113.1, read on the forward strand.
CGCTTCCTTAATACTCGCGGCGCCGGGAAAATTGTGCGATACCATGAAAACATTTTTCGGCGCCATTTATACTTCATATCCCGTTCTCTATAAGCTTCTGGGAATGAAAATTCACGCAATGTGAACTTCGATTTTTCATGCACTTAGACTTGACTTCTTTATCGAGTATCTATATATCAGTGATAATACTTTTAAATAGATTCAGAAAATTCGAATTGATTTGCGTGCAGCCATAAAAATTAATACATAATCCATGATTGTAACGCTTTGACTAAACCGTAGCATCGACGAGGAAGTAATTTAACTATTACAATCATTTGCAATCATATTGCAAGAATTTTTCCATGCTTCAATTTCTTTTTACGAGACTTACGCAAGAAAAGAAAAATATTCACACATTGTTTGTATAATATAATGACGATTATCAAAGGATTTCGTAGAAATCGATGAGTTTGGAAAGGAACACGGCAAAACGTCGCGTAGTTTTAATATTAAGGAGAGTTGTAGTATATTGTAATTCGATGATATTGCGCAATAGGAATTTATTTCGCAAAGCTGCCAATGCTTCATTACAGTTATTCTGCTATACTTCGCTTACAAAATTCTCACTCGTTTAACGCTCGAACTAACCGAAATCTCGTTGAGAATGTTACATTTTATTGCCAAACAATATACTTATACTTAAATGCGTTACGATAAAGAATAAGTTACATTGTAAGTAGTTTTTGTAAAAAGAAAAGTAATCTTCTATATCGTAAATTATAAATAATGATTTGTGCATGTTTTTTGTTATTAGTTAAGTAGCAATAAGTACCATAAATTACATTTGTATTGCAATTACAGTTATATTTGTATTACAATTACATTGTGCTTTATTTTCTTGAAAGATCGTTTTGATTTAGTCTTTATTATAAAAATCGATAACAATATCAAAACTTAATCAGTTAAATGTGTTACTGTATCTTTAGACAACGAATAAATAATATCCAAATGAATCATTCGGCTGTAACGTATCATACATCTATTAAGTACCAATAATTTATTACCACACCCTTCTCCACAAATCAAATCGTGTAAATAAGGTACGACAGCTGACTCGATTAGATGCGAACACGTTTTTCGAATCCAACACGAGCTTTCGCGACCTTGCATTGTTTAGTATACCCGTATGCCCTGCTTGTCGTGCAGTACCTGTGAAAGGGTATTAATTTTCATCTTCGTGAGAGCGGTTCCTTCTTTCTATATTCCTATTGTGGAGGTACAGAACAATTCCCACATTGTGAAGGTCAAGTTCCTGACGATAGCTTTGAAAAGTGTTGCGATTCCTTGGTGTTTCGATTGTCTTTTTTTGCGTCTGAGAGGCTATTACTTTAAAGCGACCTTTTGTTGTTCTTCTGTGACTTTCTAGATCCAATTTTCCTATCAATTGATCGTCATTTCTTTAGTGTCATCTGTAATATCTTTTTCTATTTTTTTATATGAGTTCACAGCATGTCTAGTTTAAGAATTTTTTTGTTTTTGCTTTTGCAATAAGTTTTTGATTATAACTGTAGAACTGTTTAACGTTGCAGTGCGTTTTAGCAATAAATCATGTCATATTTGCTTGTCAGTGCAGTACAGAAAATATTACTACTTTCATAAAAATACATATATTTACCATCTTTCTTTTACTTCGAACAATTTAAGTAGTGTTTTTAAATAATAAGAATAATACAAACTTTTTCTAGCATAAAAATTTGGCATGAGAAAATTTTACATAAACTCGCAATGTAACGTAAATAATATATATGCGTTCAAGTAAATACATGTCGACAGTAACTTAATACGTTCAATTTGCAAAGTTAAAAATATAAATTTTAACTCCAAATGATGAGAATGCAAAATGAATTGTGATCGATCGACTGACCGTCAAATATCCGTACAAACAGTACCGTTAAATCGTTGAAACGTATGCACGTGAACCGGCCTCGAGTTGTGAAAGCGCGCACGCTGCTGATCATCGGCACGGATGTGAGACGCGCGCGCAAGAGGAAGAAATGAAGATCACGCCAGAGAGATGAGTTCCATGCCTGTCTGTGGCTGTGTGTGTGTGTGTGTACCCACACACGTGTGTTTACTTCTATATATCGGAATATATGACCGGCGTCAATGGCACCGACTCTTCCTCCTGGCGAACTCTCGCAAGACAAGTGCCGTTACGCAACGCCATGCCATGCCGACGATATAATACAGTTATACGAAATGTACATCAGCGCGCCGCGCATCGACGAGTTTCACTTTCATCCTCCGACTTCTTGGGAGAGAGGCATATATGTGGGATGATTTTCCCTTCGTTTTTTTCTTCTTTTTTGGAATAGGACGGTTCCGACTCGAGTATTGTATTAGTGAAATCGGAGATGCGCCGGAATAATTATATGCCTTTTCGCTGCGATTAGGAACTGTAATGGATGTGTTTCTAAGAGTAAGCCTAGACGTGAGTCATAGGCAATTTCATATTCGTATGTAGAGTTATAAACAAGTGTGGAGTCCAATAATTTTAAAAATAAATTAAGATTTTAAAAATTAATAGCAAATTTATTCATAGATTATAATTAATAATTTTAAAATTTAAATTATTATTAAAATTTCAAATATATTCTATAAATTTTTTATCATCCTACTTTATTCAAAACTAAGGTGTAAGTATAAATTTTTTTTATAAATAAAAACAATGCACTTCAACCTTTCATCCAAAATGATTTAAAATACTGAAAATACTGAGAATACTGAAATAGAAATATTTTTTATTTGTGGAAGAGATACATATTTATTAGGAAATCGAGCGGTAGAACAAAAACGATCATGATCCTTGTTACCTTTGTTTATTTCCTAGCTACCTACGTATATACCAATATAAAACAATTACCGATCACCTGATATATTCACTGGTTTTTATTACTAAAGCATTACTGTTTAAATAACTGACCAATTAGAATGACTTTTATATAATTTTAAAGATGTTTATTATGTATTATATAAAACGCAAGGATGCAATGTTACTATTACCAAATCCTAGCTATATTTGTAATGGAGTAAATATGACGTTAAAGAACTAATTATATTCCAAAATACGATATTTATGTTATAGACTTCTTAATTTGACTACGATGTGAATTTTATTTCAATTAAAACCTAAATTTACATTTTATGTATTTACTTTATATTTTATATGATTTGATAAAAATGATTGAGAAACTCTAATTCGATAAATTACTAGTAAGGATTTAAGGATTTAAAAATTAAAAAATTTATGGGTTTTAGAAAAGCGGGTATGTGGACGTACTCAATGTATTTTAAGAATTAAAACATTTATAAAATTATTTTTCTTTTTTTTGAGTTGCATAAACATTTACAAGGATGAAAATCCATTTGTGGTCGCAAATCCGATACCAGTAAAGCTTTAAGAGAAATTAAGATTATATTGTGACAAGTAGGCAGTGTCCACTGTCGCGAGTTCTTGATTTCGTCACTTTGATATACATGTACTTAAGGAGGAAAAGAAAAAGAGAAAGGCGTAACAGGAAGATCGCCTTGGATTGCAAAACTTTAAGTTTTATAGAGTTTCGCATAGCAATCTGCATTAACATGAATGATTCTTGAAGAATCCGATCGAGTAAAAAGTAACGTCTTGATATATAGTGAAATATTTCATGCTTCGTTAATTTGTACATATTGTTGTACTAGTTACGTGACGATTTCTTCTTCTATAAAATATTAAGTAATTAAGTTAAAAAATGTCATACACATTCTTGAGTTGCAGAAAACATTTTACTGATGATTATTGAATTTGCAATTAAATCATAGTCTTTGCATGAATATGCATTCGATCGATACGTGGAATTAATACATTTTTTAATACCAAGAATGGACTTGTTAAAAAATGTAAATTATTGGCTTTAAACATTCCTAAGATTTTTTAAATCAATCTATTAAAGGCTCAAATGAATAATATTCGTTTTTATACTTTAAGTTAGTATATAGTTATGAAAATGGTCATCGAATTGTACAACTTAGGAAACACGTGTCCCAAGATTTGACGGAACCGAACATATAGTAAGAAATGCATTGATATACTCTGGTATATGAATTTATGTATATTTATCACCGCAATATACATTTAAATGTTAATTTTTTACTTCTTAACTTTTCGATTTGTTGAGAGGGATGAATATTTTAATTCTTGATTCTATGCTTTTCTTATTCATAGATCTTAATTCTTTTTCTAAATCGATTTTACGTAAACTGTTATTTTAATTCCTACAATTTGTAAATACAGAGAAATCGTAAATAATTCGTTCCACGACTAATCTTAATTACACATTTTCGTACTCCCTCTAATAGTCAAACAAGTTTCTGCTGTAAATGAAAGGTATTGTTATCCCCAGACCTAATATCGGTAATTGATACCAGCCAGGGTAACCGGTACACCCCTGCACCTCGCGTCAACCTCAGCCAATGCGCTCGGCACTCGACTCCAGTCTCTCTTTCTCTCGGTGCAACAGTGCATTTTCGAGGTCATTACCCGCTTGGCGAGCCGCGTCGCGTAGCACGTATAAAGCAGTCGCTTGCAGGTGCCTCCGCCTGGTGTAAGCCGACCAAAGCCCCGTGTCTCCCGAGCTATTCGACTAATTCGCTTTTGTATCGTGCGCGAGCTCGCGTCGGTAAGTTCGGACTGCTCCGCACACCCTGTACATGTAAAACATTGTTCTTACATTGGCGATTTTTGGGGTCTCTCTCTCTCTCTCTCTCTCTCTCTCTCTCTTTCGACTCATTGGCGGTGTGACGCAAGTTATGCAGCGTGTCCACCGGTTGAAGAAAGTCATTGACCGACTTTTATGTATATCTATATAAACGCGGCGAAACGCGCCATTGTCGCTTGGCGGAACAACCTGTTTTCAAGAGAGTCCGAAGTTCTCTATAGGCACGCACGCGCGCTCGCGATATATGCAGTCTACTGGTTTTTCGGCTTTTTTCGAGACGAATTTTCAAAGCTTGAAGTTTCTCTGCTGCGGATGCGAAGCGAAGATAAGATTTTTTAGTGTCTATTCGGTCGTTCGTAATGTCTCGCGTGAAACTCTTAGCTGTATCGGATAAGAGAATGTACATATAGATGTATAGGTAGTTGATGTGTGGTCTGACTAGGTTTGGACAGTATCTACTTGAGCGCTGCACGTTTCTGTAACGGACATTCGCTATATGAGCTGTCGCATTGTCCTTGGATTTCATGTTTCTTTTTAAGCATATATACTCTTGTTCTGTTAACAAGGACATGCACATGAACGTAATAGTTTTGTTCCCTACTTACCTTCAAATCTAGAACTTCGATGGTTTTGAATGAAAAAACTCATAGGTAATTTTTATTTTGTAGCTGTAGAAAATACAGATAAATGTTGATATATGATGCCAATAACGAATTCTATCATTAAATATTTAGTAGACGTAGAATTGATTATGCTTATTTATTTCTTAGTTCATAAGTAAGAAGTAATTCCAGCAAGTCTTTTCAATGATATTATGCCAAATGGATTTTATCAGTACCAAATGTTTTATTACTATAATAATAATAAAGTGCTATAATTATATGTCTCAGATATTATAGTAATTTGCGAAATTAAATCAGCACGCATTTATCTGAGTATTTAATGCATTATTACACTTCCTATTATCCCTAATTATTTGTTCATATATATATATATATATATATTCCGTGTCTTACGTAAAGCGACAAAAATTCAGTCATGAATTTCCATAAATATAAAACTTTCTATCCCACACTAGAGAAACTTTTTATCATAAAGATTTACATTTAAAAGACATTCCTGAATACGTACATTCTTCATTAATCTAAAGCGGAAATTCACATTTGATGAATTACGAACAAGTAAAATTAATGGTGTTCGCCAAGGAGTATCATAACAGTTTTATTAGATGGTGATAATAACTTAATATGTTACAGATAGTTTAATTACAAGCAAAATATGCATAACCTATTACAAAATAAGCATTTCTCCAAAATATAAAAGATACAAGTATGTAAGTATTCAATGCATGTAATTTAAAAGAATTATATAGAGAACAGAGAAGTTTCGAAAAAATATATGCGCATTCTATTAGAGTAAATGAGAAGTACTACGTACAACTAGAAAATCGTGGAAAAAGTTTGATATTACAAAATATGTTAGATAATTTTCTTGAATATTAATTATGAATAGAAATTAATAATCTCAATGCAGGGTGATGGTTGAAGTGAATTACCTTTAATGAACGTGATTTTTTAATTAATCACATAGAAACTAGTTCAATCGTTTATGAAATGTTTTTGTTATAGTAAATTCTATATAATGACCTCTATGAGCCAGTGCCGAAGGAGCTTAAATTTAAAATAAAATGAACACCGTGTAGATTTGCCTACGTTTCGAACTGGTTTATGAACATTGAGCTTATAATAAATTTTTAGCCTACACAAGAAAAGAATAACACACTATGACCTTCGACGGCACGAAAGGACTTTTCTTTTTTTCTATAGGCTAAAAATTTACTATAAGTATAAGCAAAAAGAAATTTTATAGCAGATTCCCCTTAATTTTTGGCGAAAAATAATTTCCACATGAGTTTTGAGATGATTACTCAAGGATCTCGTACTCTCAGTCTTAGTGAGTTAAAAAAAACGCCTGAAACTCACATATACATATGAATCGGTGATTCAGCAATCAATTAGATAGCATGTTTTTTTTTTTTTAAATGGCTCATGCACTGGTAATCGGATGGTTATTGATGCAGCAAAACTATTTTCATGCTTCATATTTATATAAATATTCTTACTAATTTCTTTATCAATTTACTTTTTTCTAATATACTAAATGCTATGTTACACCTATACTAATTTAAAAAAATACCGGAGAACATTTCAAATGTAGTCGATGGAACTTTATAACTACTTTTTATACTTTTGTTACAAATCTGGTGAAAATAGTTTAATCTAATGAAATGGAGTTTTTTTTTAATGATTTTATGAATCTACTCAACACCTACAATCAGAAAATTATAAAGGTATTCGGTAAAAACAGACAACTATATTTTGAAAAGCATTACTAAATTAAATTTTAGCTTAATAGTTTAGAATCGATACAGAACTATGTAAGTTAAAAAAAACTTTTGCATAGCTTTTAAACATTTGCGACTTGCTTTAGGTGTTTAAATTATATACCCTTTTTCTATAATGGGTTGGAAAAAAATTTTTTCAAAGCTAGCAAATATAACAAAACTTACGATTAATAAAATATGAAAAGAGAAGAAAACGTGACTTTAAGTTTTATGTATAAAATCAACAGAACGTCAAAGAAGAGGTATACACAATATATATTTATTGGATCTAAAATAAGATCTAAAATATTGAAAAAATTATGTACAAATTAAACAAAATTATCACATTTTCTGTACGGAGCGTTGTATAAATTCTGTCGAAATCTTTGCCTAAGAATGCGCTTATAAACAAATTCTAAGACTCGCTATTGTTTATTTAATATTATTAAATAATATTGTTTGTTTAAGAATGCGCATATAAACGAATTATAAGACTCAATATTGTTTATTTAATCATTATAGAATCATTAATCAATATTATTTGACTTATATTAGATAAATTTATGATCTATTAGAAATAAAAAGGTAAATGGTATATTGTTTATAAAGTGTAAGTAAGAAAACATTGTACAAAGAGTGGTAACATTTCTCATTATGATTAATCATTAAAACAATCTTCATGTGTAACTTTTATTAAGGATTTAAATTAAATTTTTACTTATACTATTTATCATCGCCTTATTCATATCACACTTGGTGCTAATTGATTATAAGAGCCTACGATTATTTTATAAATAACACTTGCGGCAACTTTACTTTTTGCAATTGTGTACACATCTAGAAGCTATGGCATGAAACCGGAAACTTCCGGATTATAAACCCATTGCTCTACCAATCAAACCATTGCAAATTGCCGTGATAATTTTTTACACTTAATTAAAATTGTCATTGCAATTCAATAATGAAGACTCTGAGTGAAATTGCGAACCCAACAATTAAAATAAGAATATATTTATATATATTAGTCTTCCTTTTTGAGGTATTTTTTTTCTGAGAACATAAAGTATTATAATTTTTTTGATAGTTCCAGGTATTTGGAATTCCTGATTCTATAATTTGTTGAAATTTTTTGTCAAACTTTTCAGCTAAAGGTGATCCCTCTTGATAACCAAACGATAAAAAATCTTGCATAAAAAGATCTGGTTCGGACATCTTCATTATGGGTGTAAAATCGCAATATCTGTATGTAGCTATAAAATATTTCGCATAGGCTTCGGGCGCAATGCAGAAGCGATCTTTCTTTATTCTGAGTATGTGAATGCAATCATCAATAGAATATACCTTGTTAGTATGCAGTAATATTTTTTTGTTAATTATATTTTGGGTTTGATTCTTAAGATTTTCGTAATAAGCTGCGTTTATGAATATTGGAAGTGTGGGACGATTGAGTTGTTCAGCGGCGCTAAAAACTATTTCTTCATCAAACATCACATTGTTCTCTGTTAAGAAGACAACGATGTCGGATAAGTATATTACGGATATCGCTGCGATCATTGAGTAAACAAATTTTTCAGGTTTGCTTCCTGGTATTTTGATTGCAGGAACTCCAAATAAAATTTGAAAAACATAGAAATGTGTCCAAGTGTTAGGCGTAAATTTTAGTAATTTGCCTGCAGCGACTGTGATAAAAGTTATTGCAGCTGTAAGGAACGTATAGAATAATACATTCTGTACTAAATAGCTGATTTTAGGAATATGCAATACGGGCCCAAGCAAGCAAAACTGCCCCCTCAACAATATTTGGCCTATTAATACTTTGCTTTTATTATATAGTCCAGCAGACACGAAGATTGCTACTGGTGTAATATCAATTTCCTTACTTTGCAGCATTAAAAACATCTCTTTTATGTCAGGAACATTTTTATTACGTACGAAATTTACAGTAAAATTGAAAGTTTTTGATAATAGTTTGATAAAATTATAACGAGTACCATCAGCCTTTAGTTTATTTAAGTTTCTTTTTATGACCATATACGGAGGTCTGTGATACGCCAAAGTATTGATGACATACCCATTCATGTTCTGCATTTTATCAGAGAAAAGGGATTTCTTAAGACTTATATTATTTTCACTATAAACTTCAGCAAAAGGATTATATTCGAGAATCACTATATTATTAGAGGTATTTATGTATAAAATAATTATATCCAGAAACTTTAAAGTCCAAGCATAATGCAGTAACTCTTTTAGATAGATTTTCGATAAGTATAAATAACTGAAAAATATAATTAAGACCTTTGACCTTGCTGAAGCACCCATAAGTTTTGATAAACAAAGTAAGCTGTCTTGAATTTCACGAAAATAATCCTTATGTTCAATCTGAACTAAAATATACAATGCTGTTCCCTTAGATCCGTAAAACTTCGGAGAACTTAATGAGCGACTGTCATTGATAATATTTAGATAATCTATATCAATTATACTCGATGGAATTTTTGAAAAAAATTTCTTGCTAATCCAATCCAATTCAGAGTGACTATTTATAAATTTTGTACTGGTTAATATAATTAATTGATGCATTGTGAACTCTTGAATAATTTGATTAAGAGCCGTATCAATCCATTTTATACTTGCAGTTATTAGAAAAGTATCGGAATATAAGAAGAAAACTAAAAAGCAACTTTTCAAATTCATTATGAAATTAACGTATTAATTAGAACAAATCTATAAAGTGCATCAGTTGAACAGAATAAACTTAGCTCGAGCAGATTCTTTCATCAACTGAATTTACTTATTGTCGATACTTGACTACTTTAATTAAAATGATTAGTTTACATAACAATAGATTTTTAATTTTTCTAATTATTGCTTTCTATATCTTTTTGTGCAATATTTTTTCAAGGTTATTTAATTCTTTTAAGTATTTCATCTCTTTCGCTAGTCTAATCACCCATTTTTTTCAGGAATACTTCAACCCTGCATTATTATTTTTGCTTTTAGGGAATTCAACTGTAAATATTAAAATATTTTAGTTTGAATTATGAGTGCTTACTAACGTTGCATAAAAATTTCTTATGTATTGTAATAAATAAAAAGTAATTTCTCTAGTTAGGACCGAAAATATAATGAGTGCTTCATGGGAGCCCAAGTATTTTTTTTTAATTTTTGATACATAAATAACTTCAAATGGTTTCCGAAGATATTATTAACTTAAATATATAGTGATCACATAGCTGAAAGTAACCTTTTAAGCTTACGAATCAGCTTGTTGTATAAAAAAATTTATAAATAGAAGAGGAAAATAAGAAATTTTGACATATATTATTTATTATATAGCGTTTTTTTATGTATTCGATAACGACTCTACGTATATGTGTAACATTCGTGGACTCACTTATTACAGAATTAACAAACAACATTTTTCATTATGAACAATTATTAAAACAAATCTCTGTATTACTTGCTTTAATGATTAAGATAGTATAACATATATATATATATTGTTACGTGGGATGGTCGTGTTTCGGGGTCGGTTATTGAGGATTGAAATAATAAAGATCAGTGATCCTGTTCTATGTTCGTATATTGTATTTAAGTCAAATTGTGAGATAGAGAGAGAGAGAGAGAGAGAGAGAGAGAGAGAGTTGTGTTTCATGTCGCGGTGGTGTCCAGAGTCCCCGAGTCGCGTTCCTCTCTGCTCGAGCTAGACTCGGCTTCCGAAATCGTCTCCGACAATCCCGCTTATCTCGCGTGATAGTCCAATTCGGCGTAGAGTAGGTGTCGAGTATGCGCTGGCTGTGCGTGAGAACGCAGCAACCAAGTCGCGTACTTGACAATATATAAATATATACAATGTGTTCAACAAGTATCGGACCATCTCTGATTTTGGAATCATCTACTTACACAAAAATGAACCCCAAGGTCAATGGTGGTCAGACTTTGACCTTGAACGTGTCATTCAAGGTCATTTGAAGATTAACTTCATTTTTTGAAATGGGAACCTCTATTTTTGACCCCAGATTTTGAGTGTCGAAAATTTTACGTTCTGATATGATTGTTCCCTTGACTTTGACCTTAAAGTCAAATTCATGGACACCATTAGAATCGTCGTTGAAAATCCTATCGAACTTGGGGATCATCATTTTTGTTTAGATAGTTGATTGCAAAATCCGGGGCAAGATCCGATATTCCAATGATCTGACTTTGTCACGACCTTGGCTCTAAAATGGCATATATTTAAACGGAAGGACCTCATTCTGCTAAATCCCCTCACCTACTTTTCGATCGAGCTTAACTAGTTATTTTATTTCCACTAAACTGAGGTTGCCCTAATAATTCCATAATTAACACTCCGAAAGAAATTAATAACCGACGATTAACATTCCAATATAAGTAAATGAACCCTCTATTAAATACAATATTTTTTTCTAAACGTAAATTGAGAAAATACCTTTCATTCTTCCACGAATTATGGATGTTGATTCAATAATTCGCTGAAATTTTTTGTCTAACTTTTCAGCAAAAGGTGATCCCTCTTTATGGGCAAACGATATAAAATCATGATTGGTGACAAATTGGGGTTTCTGTATTTAGCTATGAAATACTTAGGAAAAGATTCGGGCGCTATGCAGAAACGATCTTTCTTTATTCTAAGCAAGTTAATGCAATCCTGAATAGAATTTGTCTTTTCACTAGGGTAAGTGTGTCAGTTCCTGTGCC
>UELV01159247.1:0-10039 GCA_900490015.1 Megastigmus stigmatizans
CCATTCGGTAACGCTTAAGGAAAAATATGAAAGTATTGAGATGGTTTTGAGTAAGATTAAATACACAGAACACAATTGGCAGATTTTTGGGGATCTTAAGATACTCACACTAATTCTGGGTCAGCAATCTGGTTTCACGAAGTTTCCATGCTTTCTGTGCCTGTGGGACAGTCGAGATCGCAGTAGTCATTATACTAAAAAAGATTGGCCAGCTCGAGTAACAATGCTAACTGGATCTATGAACATCATAAACAAACCCTTGGTTGAGCCTTCAAAAATTCTCCTTCCTCCTTTGCATATAAAACTTGGTTTAATGAAACAATATGTAAAAGCTTTGGATAAGGAAGGATAATGTTTCACTTACTTGGTTAGACAATTTCCAGCTTTATCTAGTGCAAAATTGAAAGAAGGTATATTTCATGGACCTCAAATTCGTAAGTTATTAAGAGATGAATCATTCGTTAACACAATGTCCGAGAAAGAACGAGCTGCATGGCTGAGCTTTAAAAGCGCAGTTGAAATTTTTTTGGGTAATCACAAGAGTGGAAACTGTAGGGAATTGGTAGTCGAAATGCTCAAAAACTATGAGAAATTGGGCTGTTTGATGAGTTACAAGTTGCATTTTCTCGATTCTTATCTTGATAACTTCCCACAAAATCTTGGGGATTACAGCGAAGAACAAGGAGAACGCTTTAATCAAGATATGAAGAAAATGGAAAGACGTTATCAGGGTAGGTGGAATGCACATATGATGGCTGACTACTGTTGGACATTAAAAAGCGAGAACACTGACAATAGTAAAAAGCGCAAACGCAATCCACTTCACCGGTCATTTATGGAGGTTATGGAGTTATCGGGTTATGGGATAATCGGATTTTATTGGGCAATGTCCAGGGTTATTGAGGTAAGGCCCTGAGGTATCTAAGGGTCATGGGATTGAGTGGTTATGGGATTTTAGAGATTGTTTTACAGATAAAACAATGTATTTGATGGTTTTGGTGGATTTTGAGGTATTTCTTGAGGCTAGAAAAAAATTCTGACGTGTAGGGGTTATTCGGGTTGCGGATTTGTTTTCAGCGGGAAAAGAATACATGGAATTCATGGCGCGTTTTAACGAAATTATATAGTTTACTACACGAAACACCTGAATTATACGATACATTCTCTAAATTTGACCTTCTTCTGACCTTGACCCTGACGAGACTGGGTCAAATGGACAACGGATTCAGATTCAGCGACCCCAAAAACATATAGATATACCAGTTAACTTCGTTTGCAATTTTTTTTCTGAATGTGACCTTGGCCTGACCTTGACCCTGACGTTACCGGGTCAAATGTACCACGGATTCGGATTCAGCGACCCCAAATACATATAGATATACTAATTTACTTTGTTTGCGATTTATTTTCTGAATTTGACTTTGGCCTGACCTTGACCCTGACGTGACCGGGTCAAATAGACCACGGATTCGGATTCAGCGATCCCAAAAACATTAAATTCACGTGGTCTGGTCTACCGCGCAGGAAATTTTTTTTTTGTGGGCCTGTTTTATTAAGTTGAAAAAGGTCGTCTTTGTAAAATATTAATAAGCGACTTGGTTAATATTTGGAATTAATGAGAACACATTTTATTTTAAGTCAGAATGTAAAATATGCGAGACAATACTGTATATAGTATATTCGCGAAAATTACCAGCATAATACAGAAAGAAAAAATCATAATATCACGCACGCGATCAAGCCCGAGCTTACCCTTGTGGTCTCTCGGAGCTAGCGAATAGGCAAGGGTATAAATACAGCAATAAGAAGAAATCAACAGCAGTGCTGATCAAAATTTTGATAAGCGAACACGGACGTCTTCATCTATATAGAAATATATTAAAGCTTCAAACTAATTTTTGTGAGTAAATGAACGCGTCAACGCAAACAGAACGATGTTGCGACGTCGCGGTGTAGTGCGACGAGCAAAAATTCAAGGCCAAATGGGAACGTAAGGCGGTGAAATGTATACGCATTACAAGTGTAAGTGGTGCAAATTGGAAATCGGGAAAAGGAGATTACGCGGCTGAAAAACACTCGCAGGCAAAGCTGAAGTATGAAACCAGGCTACGCAGACTAAAGCTACGCACTCGAGCACAGCTGAAATGAGGCAAAGGTGAATAACAACGACCAACATTGTAAACAAATGCTGAAGGTGGAGAAGAAAATTATCAAAGTAACGGAGGAGATAAGGGCACAGCAGAAGATGCTGGACATGCCATTAATTGACCTCGCAGACACCAGCTCACCACCTACACCACCAATCCTTTCAAAGGACGTCGACATCAGCGTCAGCGACGACTTAATCAATCTGATAGATGAAGTGGAGGAGCTAGGGAAACCAGATCTGGAACCAACAGAAGACCATGGTTTCTGGGACGATTTAGAAGGCTGGGTCCAGGCGATATAAGCCAAAAAGATATATTTCTATAATTAAAGTTTTTTTTTTATATATCGTTTTTTTTCTAAATAAATAATATGGTTTTTTCTTTCTGTCTGGTAAATTTGATTAAAAATTATTGCAAAAACAACCTTTACCTGCATGATGTAAGTTAAGGGAGTTCAAATAATTACCAGATACATTTTTTTACGTCATAGTCAAATTTGAGGGAAATAAAATTTAAAAATTCTTTCAGTTTTTTTTTAATTTTAAAATTTTATTTGTGGGGCCGTTGTAACACTTATAAGTGTTATCTAATTATTGTAATTAAATCATGAAATAACTTATAAATATCTATATCAGAATAAAGTAAATTATTAATTATTCATATTGAAGATTGCGATAATAATAATGCAGTTAAGGCATTATAATAAATAGAAATTAAAATCATTGTTATAAATATAATAAAATCAGTCATGAATAAGAAAGCGATTATTGGTAGATACTATGAAAATCAAATGCAGCGAAATAAAATAGAATTAGAATAAAATCGAAAATAAGAGTAAATATAATAAGAGCGAGAGAAAAGATGTTCGACCGCTAAACGTGACAATTAAACACACGTACGCGCGCGCACCAATAAGAACGAGAGTTTCGGCTAATCAAGCGCAGACAACCAAGCGCATGGACAGACCGACGATCAATCAAGGCGAGAGGGAAGCCAAATTACAAGCAGAAGAAGAGTAAATAAACACAGCCGATATACGAGTCGGGACGTACTCTTGTACTCGATCTTCCCAACGAATTAACTCCGCATCCAATTAATATTTTCACTTACACTTTTATTTCTCTCACCTCAATGCTCTTTCGACAAGCTGCTAGCTTAAGACAGCGGCAACGAACTCGAATAGAGTATAAACCTCAAGTGAGCTTTTCCTCGCGGCTGGCCGGAAGAACACTGCGTTCTCCGGCGAACCCGTTGTGCTAGTAATAGCACTGTATACTAGCAAATCGAGCAAGCATTGCGCTTCTCGATAAACCTAGCATACAGTGGTATATAATATAATCCCTTCACGATCCATTATGCGATCGTGAAGGGGTTATTAAATATATGCTAGTAATATTCAAATAGTTTATCTCTGCTAGTTGAGAAAGCATTGCGCTTTCTCAACAAACCAGCTACACGTAACTGTGTTTTTCACGGACAAAGTGGAAAAGTAATACACTTTTCCACTTTTCAACTCAGTGAAAAGAGAGCAGGAAAACTTCTGTCTACTGTCCATTAAGCGGCAGTAGATAGAAAGGTAGCAAATAGATTATACATATTAACTATAAGTCATTAATTGAGTTTCTCGCAGCAAGTTAAAGAAGCATTGCGCTTCTTGAACGAACCTGTTATTCGTATCGTATGCTCTCCAGTTAGGTGGATTGTCAGTGCGACATCCATCGAACCTGGAAGGGTGAGAGGCTAAGACTTTTTATGCTATTCATTGCGCAGTAGCATAAAAAGTTAAGCAACACAATATTCCTTGTCTGACCGATCCCATCCGTAATCTACTGGGCCCAGTACTCACTTCGCCGTAAAAAAGCCAATGCGTGCTTAATTATGCACGGAGTGAGCAACGCTCATTTACACTTTTCCGGCCTTTCTATTTCCCAATATCCGGGAAATAGAAGGGTCATACTTGGGAAAAGTCGTAGTGTCAGGGTGGCGACGTGCGGAGACCAGTGCGCGTTTCCGCTACATCTCCTTTGCTCTGACACATTAGAGTGGGATAAAATTAAATTAAACCATTTCTCATCAAAAAACTAAGTCTCGACACGAACTCTAGGAATTTTGATAGAAGCCTCTATCACGGTTGAACGTTACAATCTCCTCACCCCTGGTCTATCCTGGCACCCCCTTACACCTTTATACACCTCTCTCCCTTCATCCCCCTCACATGTATGTACGGTTTTAAGATAAAGTTTTACGATCATCAACCCCTTCTGCAATCATTAATACTAAGTGTTAAAAAAACTAAATGATTGAAATGATTGGTAACATCGACAAACTTGTATATGAGCAATATTTTTAATTGTTTTCTACAGAATTAGTAAGAGATAATTAATAGAAAAGGTAATAAGGCTTTTCGTATAGTACCAAAAATTAGTAGTGACGATTAACAAAAGTCAGAAATTTATGACGAAATTATTATATTATATTTATTGATATCCGATATTTAAGTTCAATCGAAGCAGCATACGAGCTATAAGAATTTCGATTATGTGGTAGAAGTGATATCATAGTTCCCTTAGCGGTCCATATTGAAAATCAACAAAATATTGTTTTTGTAGAAAATAAAGAAGTGCAAGCTTTAAAACATTGAGAAACAATTTTAACAGCATGTATTAAATTAAATCAAATAGATAAATTTTCTAAAAATATTAAATATGTAAATATACCAAAATATTAAATATTTAATCAAAAAAATTAAACTTGGGTTAAACGAGTACGTTTAAAAAAATTATGCTTTTGTTCGTTTAGATATTGTCTCCCCTAAATATAATAATAACTTTTATTAAACTAATATTAAATCGAGTAACAGGAGCAATATCTTTTATTGAATTAAGAATATATAATAATATAGCGTATAAAAATTATAAAGAAACAGCAATAGCTATAGTTTTTGTAGAATAACACACTCATAAGCGCCGAGCGAGCGAAAAGGAGCCCCCACTGCTCGTATATCTGTATAACTCACGGATCTCCCACTGATTGTTATCCCCCACCACGGTGAATTCAGCGAGAGGATACAAATCGACTCGCGCTTGGCCGCTAATTCTCAGTCCGGCCGAGGAGCTGTTCGGTATCCATCCGGCAGAGCTACACACATTGCTATTCTCGAGGTGCCCCTCCGATGCGATAAGTCTCTGCGCTCCGGGTTCGAACGCCACCCTAATTTTAAAGACTGAGATACTCCTCAGTCTCCTGTGGTAATAACAAGGTGCCCCTCGCGGATACCTTGCCCGTCCGCTCGTGTGATGCTCTTGACGAGACTTCCATGGACGAGAGCCGAGGAACCTCTCACTCTCGCTCCGAACCTTTTTCTTAAAACGTATGCGATCGACTCCCATTAAAGACTCCCGATGAACTTCTCGGTGGAATCTTCTCCATCCTTTCTGATAAACCGATAAACCGCTAAATCACCGTATACCTCATACGCGTCATTCCAGATCATACGTAGATTTTAGAATTATTTATATTTAGATTAAGTCGTAATACGTGATCATCTTTAATAATATCTTTTCTTTCATTTTTATTTTGTTACAGTACCGGGCCAACGGAACGATCGCGTTGATCTCCTTAATGACAATTAAACGGAATCGAATTTATAATTCTTCAATTACTTTGTTTGTAAATATTTTGTACTATTGTGTAAGGAGTTTAAGAATATATCTTTTTCTTTTCTTTATTTTATATCTATATTCAAACATTATTTTATTTTATCAAACTAATAATCCGCATCCCATTTTTCCGAAATTAAACCCAGGTATACTTACGAGCATACGGCTGGATAGGATTCAACGCGGAATCGCTTATATCTCCCGTACCATGCATGATACGTGTTAGAAACAACAGACCTTTTTAGGGTTATCGTACATTGACTATCGACATACCCAAGTTCCAGATACGCAGTTACTAGAGATAAGAAAATAACGTTACATTGTGCCTGAACCGAATGTTTAATAGTTCCTTTGCACCGCGATATAATTATTTAATTAGGATCAAATTACCATTCTCTATAATAATTATATATGGTCAAATTTAAATTTGGTTTTCGGATCGACATTTTAAAAAAAAATAACGTGAAAACAAATTTTACAATAAAATAAAACAACCCGTCTAAAAGACGTGTAATACGCTGGATTTTAATTAGACTAGAAAACTAAATAGATACATCGCACAAATAATCCGCGTAGCGTGGATTTACTGTCTTAAGAAACCAGATATAATTCAAGAACTTAAAAGAAGAAAACTAGATACCAAAGAAAACGGCACAGCTTTAAGACAGAGGTTATCTACATTCACCAAAGAAAACCAAATTTAAATAATAATTAACCGGAAGATCACGAAAACTATAACGAGGAAGACGATAAGAAGAATGATTTATTATTCAATATAAGCGCAGCATTGACAAGTGTTACTAATATGGAACAGCAACAGCAAATAGTAAAAGTTCCAGAAATTCTAAACACCGCTAAAGTAATAGAATAAATGAGAAAATGGTACTGCCACTTCGACGGTAAAAATATATAAATTTCTGGAAAGGGTGACAGAATTAAAGAAAGCCTACAACCTCTCCGGAGCCGAGCAAGGCACCTACAGTCGAGCCGTCGTTGGAAGCAGCAGCGAGCGAGAGAGATGTAGAGCGGTCGACGTACGTTGCTGAGGACAGAGCGAGCGAACGCGCAGGCGTAAGCGTGGAGAAGGCGAGTAAAATGTAAAGGCACGCGGCCACTCTTAGTAGACTTTTGTAAGCTCTAGCAGGGACACCTTGCGGCGAGAAATTTTACTGTGTCTTTGGAACGAGCGCGAGTGTGCGAGCGAACCGCGGCATTGTTGCACGAAGTTTCGCGTGTTTTTCAAGGGGAGTCGAATCGTTACGTGGAGCATTATTGGGAAAGATCGTGGCGTGAGCGAGCGAACAAACGTTAAGGAACGTACGTGGACGTGGCGGTATTCGTGGGTGAGCACGCGCTTACAAGGCTTTCCCGAGTGTTGCACTGGATTAGTGCGAAGAGGTGAGCTGTCGGGTGATTGGAGAGGCGATTTTGAGGGCGGTAGAGAGAGAGAGAGAGAGAGAGAGAGATTCCGAATAAGCTCTGCATCACCACTCGCCGACAATAAGTCTGCATTCAGATCCCCCATGATAACTTTATGGCTGTAATTGCGGCACAAACCTCGCAAGATAGAGAGAAAATCAGGGTCTCTATTAAAAGCAATTTTTGGGGGCTGATAAACTATTCCCACCATGACTGGCGGTGAGTTGCCCCTTTGTACCTCACACATGAGAAATTCCGGTATAGATGGTTTCATTGGATCCGTACTTTTAGATGTAGACAAAACTTTGACTTTGAAGTCATTTCTGATATATAAGGCAACATCACCGCCATGAATGTTACGGTCTTGACGCACGAGACTGTAACCGTTAATCCGAATGATACTGTCGTCGACGTCTGGGCCAAGCCACGACTACGCGATCCCGAAAAGGTGGCAAGACGGACCGTCAGCAAGAAAATGACGGACTTGCTCAATGTGAGTTCTCGAAGAATTCACATTGAGAAATTCCGCCCTCAATGCTCCCTCTATCGCCCTACCAGTAGTGCCCCGCTGAAGTCATGCAGAGGTTACAGCGCCCTCAATGTTAGGTTGGTCTCTCTCTGTGACCTGCTTTGGCGGGACCTCCTCTGGGAGAAAGGACTTAGGAGCTAGTGGAGCAGAGGGAGCAGATTCGCCTGGCACCCATTTATACACAAATTTGGCGGATCTCCCAGTAAAGAATTTGCGATGGGAATTGAGAGATAGGTTGGAGGGATTCTTTTATAGTTATCTGATATATTCCTAAAATACCGTGTCATAATTTATATTATATTATAATTAATTATATTATAATAATTTATATTATAATACGCGAGCTGATTTCCGGCTTCATATTAGATACAACGAAATTTTCTCAGTTCAATGACACTATGTCTTTAACGAAACATAAAATCTATGTCGAAGGTACAACACGAATAGACGAAAAATACCGGCTTCGAAATCCGGTAATGCAGGTGATAATCGACGAAGAAATCGATTCAATCCTGAAAGAAGTAATACAATCCTCCAGCAGTCCATAAAGGTCACCGATTATTATTGTGAAAAAGAAAAATAGGAAAAATCGATTTTGCATAGATTTTTGCCTACTTAATAAAGTAAAAAAAAAGGATGTATATCTGCTACCACAAGTACATGCTACCACAAGGTCATTATCTTAAATCATGAGATGTAGTTGATATTTTACTGCGCTCCAGATATACAGGATGTTAAAGGGAAGTATAATAGGCTCTACGGCATTGGATAGATCCGAAAATTCTAAGGGAAAAATCCTATTGCAACTTTTCGATCCGATCAATATTCATTGAGTCATCATCGATTGAAAATTAGCCGAGCGGGCCAATCAGGAGAGAGCTATAGCAGGAGGCGAAGCGCCAGGGGGATGGAGTGAGGCGGCCCGCCGAGTATCTCTCCTTTAGCTTTTTCCTGATTGGCCCGCTCGGCTAATTTTCAATCGATGAATATTGATCGGATCGAAAAGTTGCAATAGGATTTTTTCTTAGAATTTTCTGCTCTATCCAATGCCGTAGAGCCTGTCCTACTTCCCTTTAACACCCGATATATGATCCTTCAGGTAACTGCTGTTGGAATCTTCTTTCTTTTCATGTCTCCAATGTACTAGCTTGTGTCTTGCGAACAGCAATAATATCCACTCAATAGCAGACTACCCATGAATATTGCAGAACTTCTTCATAGGTTTTTGAAATCTGGTTTATCTATTGTTGAAAATGGCTACAGTAATATAATACCTATTTTGAACACGATCAAGTCACTGAACGACAGATTTGTAACCATTTTTCATACACATTAGTTGATATACTCAACAGGTAACAATTATTTTAAATTTAAGCCCTAGCTGTGCAACTTCTTATTAACCCATTAACGCCGAGGTGATCAGAATTTTTACTAACTTTTCAACGTGTTTATTTATTATGTTATCGGACCAAAAAAATAATGCAATACCTCTATTCCTACGCGAAATTTGATGCTCTTTCAGAACCTGAGCTCGAAATTTCGATTAGACACCGACAAAAAAAAATATGGCCAATTGAAACGTGAAAAACGTGAAAATTTTCGAAAAAAAATTTTTTTCGCATTTTTTTTCACAATGGTACCGCACTGGTATGCACTTTTTACAATGATGAGAGGTGATCATGGCACTCGAACATTAAGAGCAATTTTTTTCAGAAAAATTCATCGACGTGTTTTTTCAAAATGGCAAAATGTTTTTTGAAAAAACACGTCGATGAATTTTTCTGAAAAAAATTCCTCTTAACCTTTAAAGGGCCGGGTTTTGAGGTTTCGAAACCTCCTTTGAAAGTGCCCAAATTCATGTTTTGTATCACCCATCAACTATGTACAATGTTCCTATCATGGACCGAGCCGATATATCGGCTCTCCGGCCCTGGAGGGTCATGAAAATTTTTTAGTTCGGTAAAATAGGAATAAAATCATATTCTCAGGTTTCGAGCTGTGCTGCATCCAAATCTGGAGTCTGATCGGTCATAACTGCTCATAATCACGGTCATTCGAGGTCAAACAAGGTCACTTCAAGGTCAAATGCAGAAAGTATCATATATATTCGAACAAAAATTATATCTAAGAGTATCCCGAGGTGCTACATCTGAATCTGGCACTTGTTTGATTGTGAATAGACATAATTATACTCATTCTTCTGGGTATATGGCTATCTCAGGGTTTATGTGTTTTGATTCGTGCTTTTTTTTTTTAGAAATGTGGAGTTTTTAGGCCTTCTACTC
>UELV01159415.1:0-12279 GCA_900490015.1 Megastigmus stigmatizans
TTTCAACTGAATCGGTACAGTAGTTTTTTTTTAAATCGTGTCGATAGAGCTGAAAAGCGTTGTTTCGAGAAAAACGCTTTCAAAGTTTTTTTTTTTATGAAAATTTGAGAAAAAAAGGGTCTTACACTCAATCAGCGATGCCAGCTCCATATATAACTCCTTCAGCTTCCTCGTACGCATCATTTTCTCGTATTCTAGCGTTTCTGCGGGCCACAATGATTTTTCCAAAAAAATCCACCGCAAACCTGCCTTAATAAACTTAGCGCTACTTTGGTTCACTAGATCAATAGATTCCTTTTCTTATTGGAGTATTAATTTAAGAACGAACAATACAGTCTGCAAATTATTAAAGTTATCTTTTTCTGATTTATATTATAATGCACATGAGCTCTTAGCGATACAGGACCATTAATATCGTTAAAGTGAATTATTAGATATTCATCGCATCTACATATATGTATTTTGAAGTATATTAAAATTCGTGCCCTGCATTTGTTGCTCATAATAAATCTTTAATATTTAACTTTATCAATATACCTGACCCCAAAAATATTTCAACATTGTATATATTATTTCAATCGATTTAATATAATAAATAACAAACATATCAATAATGTATTCTACAGTATAATGCAAACTTAAATAATTATTAAAATCATTAATAACTTTATCGTATTATGTTAATATAAACCTCAAATAGGCAATATTCCGAATTAATTACATATTAATTATGCGCTTTGGAGTTTTTATAATATTTTTACCATTTATATACAGAATGAATAGATTTATGTTGTTATTTAATCGATTTAGGTCAGGATCAAGACGTAAATTTATCATCAACGAATAGTTATGAATATAATATTTATACTGATAACTACTCTTGTAATAAATATTATAGTTTGTTGATGATCGACAAATTAAATTTATTTTTAAAACAATGTCGAACGATAAAGTTATTTTCTCGTTTAAATTATTTTAATCTTTAGCAGCTATAAATTAGCAATTGTTATGAATAAAAGAGTTTCTTTCAAATTGATAGATATTTCTCTTTAGTCGCGCATTGAATGTGTAAATAAAAACAGAGTTTATCAGAAATAATACAAAACGTACCTAAAGCATTTAATAAATTACTTTTCACGTCCGAGCTACAAACGGATTTTCTTAAATAATCCAAAATGATGTAACAAAGTACAAAGAGAATTCCAACAGTGGTAGTATAAAGAGCCAAACGAAATGCATACCATTGTTTAGAGCACAAAAAGCCATTTAAATTGAAAAGGTAATTTATGCTACTTGAAACATATGCAAATAGATTTAGTTAGATAAGTACAACAATTTCTAGTTGAATTCTGTCGCCTCTTTTTCAACTTCCTTATCATTCGCTATCAGATAAACTTGTTCCGATCAAAGGTTTCGTTCCATAGCGGTCTAGATTTAATATTCAGCTACTAATGAACTGCACTGTTTTTGTAGCGATGTCGGCATTTTTCTATTGTAGCATTGAAAAATATTCAAGTTTTCTATTTTTACAAATACCAATTTAATCTGAAAAATTTAGATGCATTTTTAAACATAGTAACCTAGAACTAAAAAAAACATGACATCGCAAAATAACATTAAACTATCGAGATGCAAACTCTTAACAATATTTTTAAAACAACTACTCTCCACCTGCAAAAGTGGATCACTGAAAACAACGGAACAATGTATTTGTTACAATAAATAAAAGTTTTGTTATTCTCAAAGCCTTTTACCTTTTACTTCATACATAAAGGTGATTATTTTCCTCTTAAAAAAAAAAAGTCGAATCATTTGGTAGAGATCAGAGAACAGACTCAGCATCTGCAACCAATTCCACAATATCCTCAAACGACCGATCGACCAATAAAAAATCCCACCCATATTCATTCGCTCGAACAAAGAAATTTTGCAGCTATCGCTGGTGAAAAAAAAGCCCCACAGCGACCGGTAAAATAAGAATCCGCGGCGGTAAAACAGGCTGAGCCGCGCAAAGGATTCGATCAAACTAATTAGATTGGCGGGGCTCGCGCAGCACGATCTCGCCAAGAAGACGAACGAATTCGAGATAATCACTTCGTCGGCTTCCAGTCCAGTGGCAGCAGAGCACCGGCTCTCTTTTTGCCTTAAATCCAACTTAATCTTAGCTAGTCACGTACTCCGTCGCGCGAGCAGCCACTGCAGCAGCAGCAGCAGCAGCAGCAGTGTCGGAAACGAGGGGAGTAGTCGGTCGTCTTCGCATAAAGGAACCTCTCACTCCCCATCTTTCGAGGCTGCACGCACCAGGAGCAGCTTAGCACGTGCCTGTGCACAGGCGTAGTAGCTGAACTGTAGCTCAGCTCAGCTCTCCTCGATCTCCGATCCTAATAATATAACCTCATCCCCTGCCCTTTCCAATTCTCTCGTCTTCACAATTAACCATTTTCCACTCAGAGCCCAGGCAAGATCTCCTCGTGAATGCGTACCTTTCTCTCTCTCTCTCTCCCTCTCTCTCTCTCTCTCTCCTCTGAACGCGTATTTTCACGCTCTCGTGAATCAGCTTCTCTGCGCTATGCAGCGTTATCCGTACGAGCACGCCCCCGACTACGAGGAGCCGTTTGTTTCGCGAATGCGAATATGCCAGATTCTCTCTTCCCCTGCCCTCATCCCGCCCCGGGATTCATAGGTGCACACCGTATACGCAGAGGGAGGACGAGAGAGATAGCTCGAGAGCGGTAGCAAGCGTTACATTACCGTGTGCTGCGCTCCGTGGCGACGTGGTGCACAGCCGCCGAGAGGATGGCGGGGAGGGAGGATGTCGAGGCTATAATAGCTATCGCATGTGTGTGGGGCTGGATCGCGTAACGTGCGCCGTCGTGCCAGTCGTTTGCGTATATGAACTATTTGTCACGAGCCGGGGCTGACAGTTTGCCCTGCAGGTGTTGCCGCCCGCGCCACCGCCGCTGCAAAGGAGGCAGAGAGACAGAGAAGGAGAGATGCTGGCTGCTCCTCGCTCGACAAATGAGCTCGTGCTATCGCGTATTTTTTGGATCGCGGCGACCATCCTGCGAGTTGCAGGGGGGGGGGGGGTCTAAGACGAGTAACGATGCGATATGCTCCAACCCTAAATATACAAGGTTTCAAAACTGCTTATTGCTATCCAAAAGTGTACGGCCATTTCTTTTTAGATGACTGTCATCGAAAATATTAACTAACATTATGAGGTCTGAATGATGGTTTTATCTTATGATATCTTAAAAAATGTCCTCACAGTTATACAAAGGTCGTATTTTATAACGGGTTTGTTATGCCATTTTTCCGAATACTTTTACGGAAAAGTAAAAATACTCTATAGATTGTTTATTGAACCTGTACTAAATCGTAAACATCGATTTGTAAAAAGGAACGCAATCGTGCGAGCACGCTGTAATCTTTCTCACGTGATGTTGGAAAAAACAATTTTTTATTTGTAATTTTTGTACCTTTAGAATTTTTTAGCCAATTTTTTGCGTGGTAGCGGTATTACACAACAGTTTTTCATATGATGACATATTTTTCTCTTAGAACTCGTTTTTCATTTTTCGATTGCTCTTATTTCTTTAAAAATACATGTATATCAGAATTTTAGAAAGTATTACACAGAGATCATACCCTTTTAAATATACTGCAATAGCTAAAAAATTATTAAATTCAATTTTTTCAACAATTAATTTATGTATCATAACCTGTCTTATGTATATATTTGTTTTTAACAGTAATTTTTCTTCTAATAGGTTTTGTTAGTATTTTTATGAGTTACGATAAATGCAACAGTAGCGCATTCTTGTTAACTACGATATGAGATAAGCCCTAGACATCCATGTTTAAAGCATCGTAAATATGGATTCAGAGAATAAGACCTAAACTAGTAAAAAAGTTGTAGCCCGCGCCCCGGCGAGATATCGTTTAGTTCGCATGCACATATATATATATGAAGCGAATAGAAACTCGAATAGAAACTCGCGCAGCAGCCATAAGATCGACGCGGCGACGTCAATTTTACGTGTATAGAGCTTGTAGTGGCTGCGACACAGAACGGCGGCGGGTCGGGTGCGCCCGTTAAGAAAATGTCCCGGAGAAGCGATTTGCCCATCCCCACGCGTCGTCGGGCCATTACGTTGTACAGGTTATATACGGTATAGATATACAGAAGATCGCCGGCAGTATAGCTTCCGCGCGCGCTCGCCGGGCTGAGGCCTCGAGATTGTCTGGGAAATTACGAGTTACGAGTTCGCCCGCCTGAGACTCTCTCTCTCTCTCTCCTCCCTCCCTTTCTCTCCCTCTGCCGCGACGTTCGGTGCAGACTGCAGAGGGACTCCTTGGGGAGCCTCCGATTAGCCTCGGCGCTTCCTCGAAACTCTCCATCTCGCTCTCACGGCGCTCCCTGTGTATAGACACGAACACACACACTGGTGCGCGTAAGAGAGATCGCGAAAGGGCTTTAAACTCGTTTTCGTGAATCCCGATGCACCGGGGGGAGGATCGTCCAACTTCGTCTCGGCTATTTGGCGATAGTTCTTGTTACTGCCTGTCTGTGCTCGGATTCCTCCCCCTCCTCCTCCCGTCCTATCCTCGCCTCCTAACTCTTGTTGGTGGAATGCAATATGTAATTCATCAAGTTTGATCAGACTTCTTGTTCGGGTGTTTAACTTTTTCCTTTTATCCGCCTCGATCTGCTGCAGTGCTATTTGACTAGAGCGTTCATCTGTTGACACTCTCGCTCGACTTTCACGTATCTCACTTTTATTTATACACAAGCTGACAAAGATTGCGGAGTTATTGAAGAGTTTATTCAATTTTTTTTAAGAATTATACAAATTGTGTCGAATATTTTTTTTTTTTAGAAGATGAACTAAAAGCAAAGAACGAAAACATTAAGTAGTTCGTGCCGTCATTTGAGTCTTCCATTTTTCAATAAATTCTTATTCCGATATAATACAATACTTGCAGAATTCCCTGATGGTACGCGGCTGTAATACCTTTTGTGTATCTGATCAATATACAAACAAAGCTGGGCAAGCATCGACAAGCCTCGCTCGCAGTTCATTTATATTTTAATACCTAAGTATTTATATAACGGTATACACTCGTCGAATTATTTCTCCGGGAAAGCAATCCTTCAGGAGGTACCACTGCCGAGTCTAATCCAAGAAGTTAAGCACGGGGATGCGTATAGCAGTAGTAGCAACGGCAACAGCAACAGCAGAAGGATAGGGAAGCTTTATCGACGGAGCGCCGTGCATGATTGTATCCCTTGGCGACTCTTGAAGCAAAGGAGAAGTTACGATCCGCAACAAGAGGCTCGCGCCAGTGCAACAAGGCCAGAGTCTCTCTCTCTCTCTCTCTCTCTCTTTCTCTCTCGGTTCGAGCATCGTCACGCGAGAGGGAATCGCGAAATTGTTTCGCATGTTTTTGAGCCCGACGTCTACCGGGATATATCCTCTTTATTCCCTTTCTTGCTCTCTCTCCCTGTACGACCGACTGAAACTCAAGTTAGATGGAAGCCGATGGTCTGCGGAATGTGAAACTTCTTTGCACGAACCATTGAAAGGGTTAGGGCCCGTGTAATGAATTTAAACTCCCGCTTTTTAACCTTCTGACCTTCAAGCTCCTTTTGTACGTATTATGCAAATTCTGAATTTCACTTTCGATATATCGTAGTAAAGAACTTTTCAATTGCGATTGTTAGATATAAAAAAATAATTATGATTTTCAGACTGGCTAATGTATTGCCTTGATAGCATAACTTGACGTGTCCATTATTTAAGATTTATTTTAAAAATAGACTAAATCGGATTTGAATTCGTGTGTTCGAACAGGTACAAAATCATTTTAATTTAATATATAATTTCACAACATATATTCATGTATCAATAAAGAATTAAATCCGTTATTGTAATAATAATAAAATAAAATGTCCAACTGCATCACGTATTCCATATAATCTCGTGGTTTATATACTTCTCGTGCGTGCATTGCAAAAAAAGATAGGGTGGATCTCTGCGCGGGCGCGCGGCAAAACGAAACCTCGAGTAAGGGATCGATTTTAGCTTTACGCGACGCTGCACCACGCGTAAGCATCTAAGTAAATATTTTCGTGAATTCGCGAACGAGGGAAGCGCAAAAATTACGGGAACAACGGTTATCGCGCTTCGTGTAGCGCGACGTAGGAGAAGGGGGCAACCCAATGGAAACACGAAAAATAGAGAAAGAGCGAAAAAGAGCACCTTATTCCAGAAACTGCAGTGCTTCGCATATAGTACGGCATTCACCAAGTAAAACCAACTTGTATTCTAACGAAGAAGTTGGTTATCGAACGTGTATGGGTATTAGTCGCGAGAAACTCCGAGGCAACTTTTGCTCGGCGACTATGTCCAAGCTGCTTTTCCACCTACTTCTAATTATTCCGTGAGATATGCTAAATGGAAACACCTCCAATTTTAGTTTTGTATCGCGATTCAAGTCCAAGTTTTACCTTCATTTCCCTGCTAATGCTACACTCTACCATTGGATATTATCATTATACGAGTTATATATATTGTAACGTGATATATAGTATCACTATTTATAAACTAGTGCGATAAAGTGATGCCACCCACGTGTGAATACGAGGAAAACGAATGTGGAAAGGTCACATATCGAGAAGTATTTTATGACACAATGTATGAGTAGCTCAATTCAACGCATATATAAAAATATTACTCGCTGTATTTCAGCAAAAAAATTTTTAAACTGCTTTAGTGTAATTCATGAAAAAAGCTTGGCTGTATACGTGGGATACTCGGTTTGCTACGAATCACTATTACTGCTACTAGACTATTAAAATAAAACCGAAGTAAAAACTTGAAAGCCCAGGGATTCCAGGAAATGATAAAAATTTATGTACGCATGCTTTTCTGCGAAATTATTTCGGTTTTAGGAAAATTTGAAATTGTCCGAAGTGCTTAAACGGAAATTCGCAGAATCTGCTTAAAAATACTGTACAAAAATTAGAATACATTCAAATTGCATCATAGTATTAACTTATATATTGATAAGAACAGCAAGACTTACGCGAATAATATCAAAATACACAATTTTAGTATAATCTTAAAAGTACTTTACATCATAAAATATTTTTACACATTTTATTTTTAACGCAATCGTCATTTATTTAACTAAGTATGAAAAATAATTTTTAATTGATACACAGGTAATAAAATTTCGTACTTATAAAACAAATATATGGTCAATATTCAAATAAAAGTATTTCATCCAACGTATAAAAGTTATACTTTCGGAATCTCTTGTTTATCGAAATCAACTTATTACTTAAATGCGTACAATTTTAAAAAAGCAATGAAGTATAATAGTTACTGCGCTTAGAAAACCATAAGTATTCTTATTCCGTGCCTTACATAAACAAAAAAAAGAAGTTGGCTATGAAGTCTCCAATGGTTACGTTTATGCATTAAACTTTGCAAAATTTTTATGAGTTGCGCGATCAGGTCACGACAAACTACTTAATTAATACTCGATATAAGGAAACAAATCTACACCGTGATCAGGACGTCATTCTTTTCCAACAGGACCAACACTCTGTGGGTTTTCTAAGAATTCCTCCGCTGATAAAAGTCACGTAACACATTCGTACACTAGATGACCCTGCGCTCTTTCCTTGACGATTCCCTGAAGGTTCAAATGATCACGTGTCACTTTTGTATGCATGCAAGGAGTAACTTGAAAGACGTTCTCGCTTTAAACTAGTCGAAAAGAAAAAGTATAAACTGTTCAATGGAATGGTGATAGAGACTCTAGTTCATATCCTTTTACGATATTCGTTGCAAGTACATAAATAATATACTGCATACGGTTACTTCTATATATGGACATTATAATTAAGAAGTCAAAGTTTGCGAGTCAAAATCTAATCTTGTTTGAAATAATCTCTTCCCATTACTCTTTTGATCTTTCAGCGTAATTCCTTATCTTTTCCTATTGTTCTTTCGAAGCAAGAACTCTATACAGCTACTTACTATGCACCTGTTAAAGTCGGAGACAGCAGAAGTTTCTAAAATAATGAGTTCCTTAATTTAGCTTGCAGTAAGAAAAAAAAATGAAACACCAATTATCATGGCCTGCTAAGGTGACTTGCGAATAATGTCATTATAATTTACGTGTTATCGATTGCAAATAAAAGATGAATGATTTGGAAAACTTCTCTAACTCGATAACATGGATCATTTTTCATGGAAAAAAACAACTTACACAAAATTATCATGTACACTTTGTGCATAACTTAATTGTGATAAATATACACTGGATAGCGAAATTTCGAAGGAACACGAGCCTTCGCAGAGAGCCATTGTGATAAATACAGCTTTTTAATGTTTTGGGGGAAAAAGCGGACTTTTCCGCAAGCGCCGCGGCGGAGTGTTAGAAGCAGCATATTTCTTATTCTTTTTGAAAATACTTCAGCGTCCCATGTCCCGCGCTCCATTTTTCTCCCACGGCGTGCTCTGACTTCACCTCTCACTCTCTCTCTCTCTCTCTCTTTCTCTCTCTCTCTGGGCTCTTCCATGCGGCGTTTCTATCCTTCAGCGTTGCAGTATTTCGTCACGTCTCATGCAGGAGTCTTTTCATGGGGCAGTAACTTTCCGCTCTCAAATTTTCATTCATTTATAAATCCAGCTGACTGACTTACCAGACTCTCCTTTTTTCGTATCTTATACTACGGGCTACTTTTTCTATCTCTTTTGACGATGCTGCTGCTGCTACTGCTCCTGGTACTGCTCCTGCTGGTGCTCCTGCTGGTGCTGTTCGAGTAGCAAATTTACGACTTTTGCGCCATTTACTTTTTGATCAAATATAGATGTATTCCCGGAATTTGGAGTGACCAGCAGAACTTAAATTGAAATAACCGTATTTTAAATTAGACTAGGACGAATTGCTTATTTGTTACTTTGGAATGTACCTCGAGTGCATATTGAACGGGTTATTAATTTTTTAAATATATACTTTTCATTTACATTAAAAGTACATTATGAATATAGCCAACCTCAATTATAATTACTGTTCATAATCATAATACGCGGCTTTTGACAACTGATATCCTATAAATTTAGTAGACGCAACCGAGCTGCGCATTAAAGCAAACAAATATAAAATATAATGTCAACTGAAACCTTTTTTTGACAACATCAGAAGTTTCCGTTTTGGAGGGAGTAAAAAAAATCTAATTTAAAAATCTCGAAACAGCATAGCGACGAGCGCAATTAAAATTAAAATTCGTCCAGTTTACCCGGTTGTCCCCGAGATAAGCATCGTGAGCGCGCCGCAGCCGAGCTACAGCTGCATAAAAAGCATCCTACACTAATTGAAAAGAACAAAGCGCAGCGCAAAAATCCTCAACGGCTAGAATTTGTGTAACAAAGGGACAGGGTGGAGAACAACTTGGCCTTCGGTGCAGTGCAGCAGAGAAAAAGACAAAGATCCACACACAGACACACAGACGTAGTGAGAGCCGAAGTTGGGCGCAGAATATAGAAGAAAAAGTACTACTAAAAGTAAAGAAAAAAAGGAGAGAAGACGCGTAAAACTCGCTGTATACAAGATCCTGCGGCGGAGGGAAACAGAGCGAGAGCTCGCGAACAATGTAAGTTATGAGACGGACGGACGGCGGCGGCAGCAGCTCGCGCGCTAGGAGGAAGAGGAGGAGGAGGAGGGAAGAGGGTCGAAATGCACCAGCAAACTTTTTACTGTGCCGAATGTAAAAGTCGCTCCCTCGTAGTGGCTGAAGCGCTCGACGATACGTGTCGACTGGTGTCCTACAAGTCGCTCAATACCACCGACTGCTCGTCGTCTTCCCCCAAGAGGCGAATCGACTCGATCCTCGTCCCCGATCCGGCCCCTCAACGCCACACCGCAGCCACGACCAAGCAGAGGAATCGCTCAAGATGGAATTTCAATGTTTTTCACGACAGACAGGTATACTATATCCATCCCACACTACAACTCTTTTACGGCTTTGCTTATACTATACGCTCGCGGATCGTAAATGTCAATCGAATAATTCACCTCTACATGAATATTCCCCCAACACAATGAGAATGTTATTTTGTGACTGCGTCGCGCATTACCTTATAAGGTATACCTCGCACGCTGCGTACATGCAATTTAATGCCGTAGCGAAGGAATTCGTTTCTAAAGCTGACTCGATTGTTCGCGCGATCTCTTTGTGGTGGAACTTTGATCTCGCAGCTACTGCTGCCGCGCGCAATGTGCTCCCCATCCAATATAACCGTTCTAATTGGAAAAATGCTCGTTCGGGTACTTGTAGCTCGACGCGACTACTATACGTATAGCTATTTCAATGCATTTCAATCAACGCGACGCGAATGCAGCTAAACATCGTCGAAGCACCAGAGTTCGCAGGCGGTTGCGATCGATAACAATTAATTCAAGCTGGAGCTGACGTCGCAGCGTGTGCGCATCGCGAATGAATAGGGAATTCGCGAAAAGAAATTCCCTGGAGGTGAGGCAGAGGGTTCGAACCAGTTGATCTCTAATACATCAAACGAGCTGAGCCTTAAAGTACGTCTCGTTCCCCGTTGGTTCGAGAGTCAATCTGCTGAAACTGTAACGATCGAGAGAGTGGTAAGCAGTGCCGGCGCCAAGAAGTTTGCGCAGAGAGGTGAAAAGTCCTCGTCGAATCCATAGGGAAATGCACGGGAGCAGCCTCTCTCTCTCTCTCTTTCTCTCGCTCTCTCTCTCTCTCTCTATCTATCTCACGTATCTGCAGTGAGTCGCGGCGCGGAAAATTGCATCCGACTCTCTCTCTCTCTCTCTCGCTCGCTCTTGGTGTATGACGCGCACTGTTTCTCTGGATGCTGCTCTATCTCGCGAGCAGGAAGTAAAAGGGGAAAAGGAGGAGCGCGGGGAGATGGAGAGACAGACGCATGCAAAGTAACCGGGCATAAAAGGGGGAAAAGCGCACGCGGAGGCGCCCATGATACAGTGGAGAATGGGAAGAAAATATCGCGGCGCGTGCTCTGCCTTTATATATATACTCGTGCCTATGCGATAGGGCTGTGGAGATATTGGGTGAGATAAATTCGGCATGTGTGTTTTTGTTTGGTTCCGCGTGAGTTTGCACTCGATCAAACGTTTACCTCTGCATATAATGCAATTGAATTAATTTATAAGGATTGGATATTTTTGGGGATTAAGAGATGCAGGGGGATTAATCAGGTGATTTATGGCGATAATTGTATTGGTACTTCCGTTAGCTTTCACATTCAGCTGCACGGAAAAAAATAAACAGTAGATCCAGCGTGTACGACAGTGAATATAACCTCGAAAAAGAAGGTTGCTTCAACCGTCTGTACAGAAGGCTGCATCTACTTTAAAAAAACGCCGAACCTTCCTTTTTTTTAGGTTCCTTAAGCATTTTATTTTGCAGGTATTTGCTTCTGTTATTCAAAGTGTCTTTAGCATTTATTAGAATCAGTTATAAGAGCGTTTCAAATAAGAGATTTCCGCTTCTAAAAAAAGTTCTCGGGGGTTTTCAATATCGCTGAACATAAATTCATAACCGGAATGGCAATCCCATTGTGCAAAACTATTGTGATTGCAAAATCAATAAACAAATTAAGTTTTTCCTATTATTTAATGATTTTTGATGCAAAAAAATTCTCGGGGGTTTTCGATACCTCTGAACATGAATATAAAACCGTAATGGCAATTGTACTGTGCAAAATTATTGTTATTGCAAAATCAATCAACAAATTTAGTTTTTCATCCAATTTTAATGATTTTTAATGCAATAAAATTCTCGGGGGTTTTCGATATCGCTGAACATGAATATAAAACCGGAATAGCAATTGAATTCCATAGAATTTTTCAAATTTTCAAACTAAAATAAAAAGGAACTCCAAAGATATTAATGAAATCTGTAGAAGATATTGATCTAGGGTTTTTTCCTATTTTTCTATGTTACCTACCCTAGCAGTAAAAATCGATATCGATCGAGCGCGTTAGGTAAAACAGAGAGTTTTTCCGAGAGGGTTTCGGATTTTCTCACTCTCGCCTGATGGCGTCGCACACGCTCCAAATATATATATATATATAGATGTACATTATATTCATTATTTGAACTCAAATTTTTTAAACTATAATTCTTATGAATATTTTATGTTATGGGTTTTTCCTGGAATGGCGGCAGTCTACATTTTTATTTACTTGCAATAAAGAATTGCGTAAAAT
>UELV01159470.1:0-11837 GCA_900490015.1 Megastigmus stigmatizans
CCCCCCGCCCGCCGCTCACTCCCCGAGGCTGCAGCACGCGGGCATCAACGACTTCCTCCCTCTCAAGAGTGGGGAGGATAGTGCTGAGTACTGCAAACGCAACACTTTCAAGATTATCATCTAAAGAATTTTCATGAACAATACCATTTATTAGTAGTTCACAGCACTCATCACCATTGGTAGAACCCGCGGTACAGCCATCCTGAAGGGAGCCGCGTTATATACATTATCATTGACGTCATTATGAACTAAATTACTATTAGAACGTTTTGTTAAAAGCGATACATCATCGACCATGGCCGATATCTTGCGCAAAAGGGAGTTGACTTGATCCTTCAAAACATAGTTTTCCTGCAGTAACATAAGCCGATCATTATGCAGGCCCTCCAGCTGGGATGCGTGCAAGTCCAATTTTCGCTCAAGAGATGAAACTTGTGCACAAAGATCACCCACCAGCTGGTTTGCATAAAAATGCATGCAAGTAACCTGCAACAAAACGCCCGAAGGCAGGCAGGCAGCAGTACCAAAGCCAAAAAGCGAGAGCGCAAAGAAAAGCGTGTGTCCGTCAGACTTATCAGAGAGAGAGAGGAGAGAAATAGAGAGGGAGAGATAGAGGGAGATAGAGAGAGAGAGAGAGAGAGAGAGACAAAAAGATACAGAGAAATAGAGAAGGAGAGACACAGGGAGAGAGAGAGCGAGAGAGAGAATAGAATAGAATAGAATAATAATTTATTTGGACCGGGGGGTGTGACCCCATTTGGCCCTTCAGCAATGTACATAAGCAGCACTGAGTGCATATTAATAATTATTACAGAATAATAATAACAAAAATAAATCTTTGGAAAGAAAAAACAAAAAACTGTTAAAATATAATATGATAAAATAAAAACAATGATAAAAGATCAAAATATAGATAAAAATGAAAATAGTTATAATAAAAGTAAAAGTAGAAGTCTCTCATAGAGTAAATGATTTTAAATAAATTGATTATGAAGTTTCTTCGCTATGGTCTGTAGGCTCCGGTGACGATGTTCGTCAAAAGGCAGTAACTGTAGAGTCTGTAGCGTCGGTAGTAGGAGTCGCATTCATCCATTCGGCCTTAGGCCCTCCAGCCGCACTCGAGTGTCCCAGTCAGCTCTGTCCCTGGCAGAAAGCGTCAAGAAGAGGCCGGACTTCAGACTCGCCTCATTGTACGAGGCGGAACTCCTGGTGACATCTGGTGCGCGCAATGTACGGCTGACTCAGGGGTCAGTCGGTCAAATGGATTTTCCAAGAAATTTCGCAGAAATGTCGCAAGGTGACCGGTGTCTGAATTGTGCCACAAAGGGCGATGGCAGTGGTCCCAACTGACCTGGCCGAAAATCGGAACTCGCGGGTTCGCAAAGCGATTAAATTCGCTCACGGAAATTTTCGCAGAAATTTCGCGACCGCGCTGCGAACCTAACATCAAAGGTTTTCCAAAATATTGCAGGTAATAACTTACTCGAGATAAATTGAGTACAGCCTCACAAACAGCACCAGCGCGGGCGAGCGGTCCAAGGATGACGTGGGTGGAGGCGCGTCCGAGTCCGGGCCGTGGCAGTCTCGGAAGTGCGTGGGAAGTGCGGAGCGTCGGCATCAGTCAACCGTCAGGCTCCAGATACAGATAGAGAGAGATACAGAGAAATAGAGAGACAGAGAGAGTGGGAGAGAAAGATAAAAAGAGAGAGGGAGAGAGAGAGAGAGAGAGAGAGAGAGAGAGAGGAAGAGAGAGAAAAAGAGATAAAGAGAGATAGATATATAAATAGATATGTGTTTATTTGCAAATAGATACAAAATAAAGTGGTAATAATACATTTTTTTACAGAACATAAAAGACAGTCTCTGTTTTCATTATTCTATATAAGATATTGCACTTATTTTCTATCTCCGATATCACATATGTTAAAATTTAATACAAGAATCAGTCTTATACAAAAATTAGTCTTCAAAATATTTAACAAGTAATATCACAGAGCGTCTTATCTTAAATTACATCCAAGCAAGGTAAATCTAGCTTTCTATATCTATCAGTCAATTGTATACTAAAATTGAAACATTCACTCATTACACACACGCACCCACTCACGCCAATAAATACACTCACACAATTAAAAACGATGTATAGGGGATAAAACAAAATTAATTAACCAAAAGAAAACCCATCCGTTTGTCCACTGTGTGAGTGAAGTCTATTATATATTTGGTGCACTAAGATCACAGGCTTCGTCTCTGGAAGACTAGCAATCGAGCTCGAGGAGGTGTTTAAGCATCTCTGTCTTAAATCTGCGCAAAGGTGGAAGGTTGCACAGATTTGGCGGAAGAGAGTTCCAATAGGGCGCACATTGAACCTGGAAAGATCTCATACCAGTTTCCGTGCGCACTCTTGGCACCGAGAGTTGTTGTCCATCACTCCTGCTAGTGCATCTAGACTGGTATTTATGTCAGAGATACAGAGAAATAGAGAGAGAGGGAGAGAGAGAGGGGGAGAAAGATAAAAAGAGTGAGAGGGAGGCAGATAAAGAGAGAGAGAGAGAGAGAGAGAGAGGGAGAAGGAAAGTAAAAGGGAGAGAGAGAAAGAGGTAAAGAGAGAGATACCGAGAAAAAGAGAGAGAGCGACAAAAAGATACAGAGAAATAGAGAGTGAGAAGGAGGCAGATAAAGAGAGAGAGAGAGAGAGAATGTAGAATGTAGAATATTTTTATTGGAGACCGGGGGGTTTTACCCCATTTGGCCTATTTGCATGGTACATTTGCAGAGTTATTATAAAAGAAAAACAATTTAGTAAAATATTACATACAAATAACAGTAAAATATAAACTTTAAAATAAAAACAAATAATATATAAATTTAAATGTGAGATTGAAATTAAGACCCGATTACACTGCCTATAATTGATGAGAAAGAAAAAATCGAGATATAATATAATTGTCAATTAAATTTGAAATAAAATATGTTACTTAATATAAAGATAAAAGAAAAATAAAAGAAGACTAAAAGAAAAGAAAACGTGAGAGAGGCAGTCTCTTGAGATAGCTAAATCCTGAAGCTCGATGTCGTGGGCTGGGATGATGGCTCTAATGATGTCCTTAGATGTCGCTCACCTCAGCCGTCTACTCTCAGGCCCTCAAGCTCCACTCGTGCGTTCCAGACGGCCCGGTCGCGTGCTTGAAGGTGGGTAAAGAGGTTGGCCTTGAAGCTAGGCACACGATCCGGGTTGAACTCCAGAGGTCCCAGCTGATTTAAGAGATTGGACGCGGTGATGATACAGGATCGCTGCATGGCCTCGGTTCTAGGCGTGGAGTACGTGAGAACTCTAGCAGGAAGACGACTGGAAGAGCGCTTGCACACGTCAACTTTCAAACGCGTGAAATTGACGGAGGAATAGGTTGGTTTGCGGTACGCCAAGATGTTGAACGCCAGAGAGCCTATGAAGAACTCTCGGAGTTCGGCGGCAGAGAGCCAAGCTAAGCTAATGCGGTGTGGAGTGACGTGGCCCATGCGAGGGATGCCGCCATAAACAAAGCACACACACGCATTAAGTACGCGCTGAATCCTGGTGCTACGCGTTTTGTCCAGATCGTGATAGACAGCGCACGCATAATCAAAATGCGGAAAGATGAGACTCTCGACTAGGTTCTTCTTCGTTGGAATAGATAGGGCATGCTTGTAGTGTTTTAGGGTACGAAGCGAACAAAAGACCCGATGTAGAATTTGATTAACGTGCGGGGTCTAGTGGAGAGTGGGGGTAATTATCACACCAAGATTCTTAACATGGGATGCGGAAATGAAGGCTTCGCTACCCAAAAGCATAGCCTTGGTTTTCTCGAGGTTAAGAGAGAGACCGTTTTCGGCAGCCCAGACGGCCACCGCATCTGCGTCGCGAGTAATCGCAGTGATGCCCTCACGAAGGTCAGCAGGCGGGAATGAGTGGTAAATTTGAGTGTCATCGGCGAAGATCATGTGCCGCGCGACACTCAGAATTGACGGCAAATCATTAATGAAAGCGATGAAAAGCAGGGGGCCCTGGACGCTTCCCTGTGGAACGCCGGCCAAGACCCTGAGCCAATCTGAGGTCGCGCCACCCTCATCCACCACCGCCTGCTGACGATCATGTAAGTAAGTGTAAAACCACGCGAGAGCAGCATCCGAGCACATAAGGCGCTTGAGCTTCAAGAGCAGGAGACCGTGGGGAACCAGATCAAATACTTTTGAGAAGTCGAAGAGTACAAGCACGGTTATTATGCGCTTATCAATGGCTGCCCTCACGTCATCCAAAACCCCCAAGAGGGCCGTCTGGGTGCTGTGACCCTTACGGAAGCCGGCCTGTCGAGAATCAAGAAGGCCAGACGCCTTCAAATGCCGAGAAAATTGGGCATGAGAAATGCGCTCGAGCGATTTCGTGATTTCGCAAAACTTGGCGATAGGCCTCATGTCTGACATGCTCGACATGACAGCCGACTTCGCGTAAGGAGAGAGAAGGGCTCGCCTCCATAGATCCGGGAACGGTCGAGGTGATTCGCTCTGTGCCGAGAAAACGTGTCCGTTTTGCTCGAGCGAGCATGAAGGTCGCCAAGGGCGAGGGCAGAGAGCCGTTGAGTCACCTGGTGAGAGTTGAGGAGGCGGCAGTGAGCTCGTCTTGCGAGCTGCTGGTTGGCGATTTCGCGAAGGACGCGAGCGCAGTTTTATATCTCGCGGTTGTCTGACGGCCCGAAGGTCCGACGATCTGTCGATCGCTCTCGCAGCGCGAGCGAGTAGCTTTTTTTATAACCCCGATCGGCCAGAGCATGGTGCATTCTGGTTGGTCGCCAACTCGATCGTCAACTTCGCGCGGGGGAGAAAAAGACGATCGCGCCTGGAACTTGCTTTTAGTGAGTGCAAGCGTACGTCAATTCCCCCCGGAGTTCGGCGACTTTTTCTCCGAGGCGCGGATTGAAGACGAAATACAAAATCAAGTTATGATTTCGATAATTATAAAAAGAAGAGCGCGATAATTTACGCGATCTGTTAACCTCGAAAATGCTCTGCTGCGCGATTATTAAAATAATTTTTTTTTTTACATAAATAATATTTAAAACGTGTGTATGTTAGTGTTTGTGAATGTAATTTTGTGTAATTATCTAAAAATCCAATTATAGATTGCAAAACAAATATTATGATTTTAAATAGTAATGAAATATGGATCGTAAAGTCATTAAATTATCAATTCAATTAATATTATAAGTATTAAGAAATATTACTTATGTCGATTGTACTCTACTATAAACTGACAAAGATTTTTCTATTGGTCTTACAGTCTAATCAATATTAATGGGCAATCAGATTGCCCTTGTTTATAATCACCCCCGTAGAATCTGAAATAAGCTTATATTTAACCCTGAAAAAACATATATTAGTGAAGGACAATCTGATCGCCAATCTGATCGACGTAGTCGGAGGAGCAAAAGCTGCTTGTTGCTGTCTCCCGCGGTCCACGCGATCCTGCGCCGGCCCATCACAAGCAAACGTCCATTCGCCCGGGCAAGGTAAATTGCGTCCGAGTAGCATGTGAATAGTGCGAGTAGTTTGGCACGGCGAAAGCTTCGATCCATCGCGACATATGGTCAGTCGCGACAAGAATAAAGCGCTTTCCCCTCGATGTACGC
The DNA here is from genome assembly GCA_900490015.1 of Megastigmus stigmatizans. Lineage (NCBI taxonomy): Eukaryota > Metazoa > Arthropoda > Insecta > Hymenoptera > Megastigmidae > Megastigmus > Megastigmus stigmatizans. The sequence goes on from UELV01159470.1 coordinate 5,664, forward strand.
GGGTTCGGGCCCATGAGGTCGATTGCGACTGTGTCCCAACACGCGAACGGTTGCCGAGCTTGTGCTTCGCCATGTGCGATAGGCTTAGACGCCTTTGTCAGCACGCAGGCGGCACAGCGGTTCGCGGCATGCCGGATATCTTCCCGCATTATGGCCCAAAAATGATTTCGCGCATCGCGCGGAGAGTTTCGTCTGCCCCGGGGTGGCACGCTAGGTGGTCGCCGTGATGATACGTAATTACGTCTTCTCGACAGACGTAAGGTACGTATATACGCGCTTTTTTCCCCTCCTCGGTGACAAAATACGCGCTATCGCTGAACCGCAGCCGCTAAGTTGGCTGCAGAAAGCGTTCGGCGTCAGTAAAGTCTATCGTTTCGTTGTTTTGGGCCTCGATAATTTTCGCGCGTAGCTGTTGGGCGATAGTTGATTCAATATATACGTTCTGCATTTGAGTTATTGTTTTATCGCCGCGCGCGTCCGCACCGGTAACGTTCGAGGGCCCATCAGACGTTGCGTTTTCATTGGTTACTCGTTTTACCGTGTAAGTAGAGTCGCGTAGATCTATAGGCCATTGGGTCAAGCCTCCCTTTCTTTTTTCGAGGTTACGGAGACACGTCAAAGCGAAATTGTGCAATCTAATCGGATGTCTACTGTTTTTCAAATGCTCTTCAAATCTGCACAGCGCCTACATTACAGCGAGATACCCTTGCTCGTCCGAGCTATACTGCTTTTCACGCTCTGTAAAATTTTCAGACGCGTGACAGATAATAAGATTTTCACCGATTTGTTCGATCTGATACACTTCTGCGCTCATACCGGTAGCGTAAGTATCAGTCTGCAGATAAAAAGGTTTATCCTTTGAGGCCGCATTATTCTTCTCTTTAGCGATTATATGCGTGAGATGCACATCCGATTGAGCTGCAGCTCTTTCAGGTGGTAAAAGAGCCTCGAGCTCAGCGGCATCGTCACTGTATACGTCATTTCCTGGTTCTCGCGTCAGAGCGTCCGGTAGCTCGTTATGTTTACCTGGCACATGCTCCACCGTAAATGTGAAGCTGCGCAGGTACATTGCCCATCTATGCAATTTTCCCTCTTCGTCCATTATTCTGTCTAGCCACGTTAACGCGCGATTGTCAGTGCGAAGCGAAAACCGACCATCTTCAAGGTACCGCTTGAACCTTCGCAAAGCCCATATCACTGCGAGGCACTCATGCTCGTTCGAGTGATAGCGCTGTTCGACCTTAGTAAATTTTGCAGACGCATAGCTAATAACGCGTCGTTCACCGTCGCTGCCGAGCTAATACAGCACTGCGCCCATACCGGTAGCGCACGTATCAGTCTGCAAAACGAAAGGTTTCTCTGGTTCGGGACGACAAAGCGCGAGCCGCACGTGGAAAGCCTTTTTAATTTCGTCGAACGCGTGTTGCGCAGGTTCTGTCCAGCGCCAAGCTTTACTGGACGCTAGCAAAGACGTAAGCGGCAGTGCGATCTGCGCGAAATCCGGTATGTACTCGCGTAACTATCCACAGATTCCGAAAAATCTTCGCAAATCCTTGCGATTTCGTGGAACCGTGGCTTCCACGATAGCGCGTACATGCTCGGGTTTCGCTTTTTTTCCCGTATCCGTGATTTGATGTCCGAGGTACTCTAAGCTCTCATGACCGAAAAAACATTTTTTAATCTAGCACGTAAGTCCGTACAGTCGTAGTCTTTCGAAAACTTTATTCAAATGAACGAGATGCTCGTCCCAAGTACTGGAGTAAATAACGAAATCATTGAGGTACGTCCGCACAAAATCGTTCACGAAACCGCACATAACCTCTTCCGTAATAAAATTATTAAAACATCCCGGTGCATTTTTTAATCCGAATGACATCACACGCCACTGGTAAAGCCCACCGTCCGGTGTAGCAAAAGCAGTATACGGTTTTGCGCGCTCTGTCATCGGAATCTGCCAATACCCGTTTTTCAAATCAAGAGTCGTGAAAATTTTTGCGGGCCGATATCTTTTATAACCTCGTGTATTATAGGGAGATTTTGCGCGGTGTCCTTCGTAATCGCGTTTAGTCGGCGATAGTCAATGCATAATCTAAACCGTCCGTCTTTTCTCTTCGCCATGACGATAGGCCAACTATATGGTGCCGATGAAGGTTCGATCATTCTGTCGGTAAGCATCTCTCTCACTTGCGCCAGAATCGCATTATTCTTTTTGTCGATAGAATATCGCAACGGAGCGAGGCGAAACGGTTTATCGTCCGTCAGTTCGATATAGTGCGTAACGTACGGTGTTTGACGCAACGGGCCAGTTCCGAAAAAAATTTCCGCAAAGTCGCTTAGCAATTTTTCTAATTTAGGCGCGTCTTCGCCCGGAAAACCGTGTTGCACGTTTTCGAGAAAGTTTTGCGGTGGCACGACCATCTCCGGCAATGTGTTATTGTCACGTAATAAATAGATACGGCGACGCGCGTTAGTGCCTACGTACAGACAATCAAACTCGTGATCATGCACGGCTTTTTGCGATCTTAACCACGTTTTTCCGAGAGTTACCTCCGAACCAAGCTCGTCGCATATAAGAAAATGCACGTCTTCCGTCTGACCATCGATCGTAACCTGAAGAGTGCACGCATTTTTCACTTTCATATTCTTGTCTTTACACGCCGTGTGCACTAGACATTCGACACATTCACGCGGTATGTCGGGAGTCACGAATTTTTCTCGTATAAAATTGTCGCTAGCAGCGGGATCTACTAGCGCACAAGTTTTAAGACCGTTTATTTCTGTAGGTAAGAAGCCAATCATCGCGAGTGGTGCATATAGCGATGCAATTACTACGCGGCTGGTCTCGGGACAGCACCCGCCGCGTTCCCGGCTGTTCCGCGGAAGTTTTATGGTTCCTGGCGATGAGGATTACGCGGGCAGTCACGGTTCCAGTGCCTATCTGGGCAATAATAACAGCGCGGTAACATACGCGGAGAATTGGTTTGTCCAAAATTTCGCGCGCGTGGCGAATCTTGCGCTGTGGTCGCGACATTGCTTGATACGCGCTGCCTCGGCGGCTGGTAAGCCAGAACTATCGGAGCGGGAGCTATTGGAGCTGCAATGATTTGTCGACTGGTGATACGTTCTTCGGCTTCGTCCTATTCAATCTGCACTGCGCGAGCGATTAAATCTTCTACGGTATCGACATTTGACGAGCGCAGTAATTTTTTAATTGAGCCGCGTAGGGCCTCGAGTAGTACAGCAATAATTGGCGGTTCCGGAGCATCCGGTAAAATACGACGAGCGAGAAGGTGCCGTTGTTCTAGACACAAACCCGTACTCTCCTTGTCGCTTTGAGGTTGCCCGTACAATTTAGCCGACAGTTTCATTAGTACGTTCTGCGACGCGTATTTATTTCGAATTAATTCGCTGAACTTTGCCCATGTAATATTCAAATTCGTATATACGGACCACCATTGCGCGGTGTCGTCCTTAAGCGCGCGCGATGCGAGCCGAACGCGTGCATGCTGATCCACGTTGTTCGCGACGAACGATTCTTCACATTCACGAAGAAAAATGTTTGGATCCTCGTGATCGCGACCAGCAATTTCGGTAATTCGCGATTACCGCCGACGAGAGTACGAAGAAGATTGCGCCAATCATCGAGATTTGATTGGTGCGTATTTTGTTCGACGCGAGGCGGCGGGTTTTGAAAGTTTCCATTAGAGGCGCGTGCGTCAAGAAGCGGAATTCCGTTTCATAGTTTTTGCGCATCCCCATTTTCTCCCGTAAGAATCGTATTCCGTATGTTGTTCATTGCGACGTCGTTTTCGCGCAGAGGTCCGTTGAAATTGTCACACTCGTCCGCACTATAAACCCCACTTTTACTGCGCGTTTGCACTTCGCTGTCGCGATTTTGAGAGATGCTTACCGATTTAGAACGAGGACGTCGTTCACGTCGAATTATCGGGAGTCCGTTTTTGCATGTTGCATCTTGGCTTTGAGTGTTTGGTCGGTTTTGTTTATTCGTGGGCGCCACTGGCTGTTTCACGACTGCCAGAAGTCGTAGTAGTGTTCGAACGACTCGGGTGTGGAGGCATTCTCTGCATCACCTTTTTTTCTCAGGCGTGAGTAATTTGAGCTTACCGAAGCTCACCTTCAAAATTCGCGAGGGCCCCATGTTGGGCGCCAGTTTGATGTAAGCTCGCGAGGCTTAATCAAAGGTTGGCGATGGCGGAGGGTTATTATAAATAAATAACACGAATGATACTTAGATATTAAATCGGAGAGCACTTTCGATAAAGTAAATAAATAATATAATAGAAAGAAATGAACGGACGCGTGTAGTGCGGCGGTTAATGAACGTTAGCTCTTGCGGACCAAGCTCAATCCCAGGTGCCCTCAAGTGACACCCTGGAACGCTGAGGACGACGACGGAACGCTAGGCCTCATGTCTGACATGCTCGACATGACAGCCGACTTCGCGTAAGGAGAGAGAAGGGCTCGCCTCCATAGATCCGGGAACGGTCGAGGTGATTCGCTCTGTGCCGAGAAAACGTGTCCGTTTTGCTCGAGCGAGCATGAAGGTCGCCAAGGGCGAGGGCAGAGAGCCGTTGAGTCACCTGGTGAGAGTTGAGGAGGCGGCAGTGAGCTCGTCTTGCGAGCGGCTGGTTGGCGATTTCGCGAAGGACGCGAGCGCAGTTTTATATCTCGCGGTTGTCTAACGGCCCGACGGTCCGACGATCTGTCGATCGCTCTCGCAGGGCGAGCGAGTAGTTTGTTTTATAACCCCGATCGGCCAGAGCATGGTGCATTCTGGTTGGTCGCCAACTCGATCGTCAACTTCGCGCGAGGGTGAAAAAGACGATCGCGCCTTGCACTTGCTTTTAGTGAGTGCAAGCGTACGTCAACCGGCTTGGAGTATCTTTTCACCTATTTCTCTAATTTTATTGGCGAAAGCTATAGCACTTTCGTTATCGCGCTGGTACAAATTTCCTATCTCTCCTATTAATTGCATCACCGTCTTAGCGGGCGCATATATATTTCACAAATATTTTTTTAATTATTCGATATTATTGACTGTTTGACCAACTAAAGCTTGGCGAGCCTCGCCTAATAATTTGTTTCTAATAAGCTTTGTCAAATTTCCCTCGGTTGCTATGTCAATCATTTCCCTTGCCTCGTTGTATCCCTGCAAGAAATGACTTAACGGTATATTACTACCGTGAAAATCGAGAACTGCCCTAACCGCATCTTTTATTGAGCCGATGTGATTTGCCTGTAAATTAGCAAACATCTGACTCTCGCCGTGTTCGTTCGCCATGATGGCGTAGGTCTCTGTTTCCTCGTCGGAAAGACTTCCAACCGAAAAACTCGATTTTTTTTTATTTTCGTCTTCACCGTGTCGCACAGGTATATCTTTTGAGAAAAATGCATTTTACGCTAGAATTTCCCTTTTTTTCTCCTCGTCCAAAAGAGCTAGGCTAAGAGTTATTCGCCGTCGACTCATAACAAAATTTAATTTATGAAACTTAGAAAATTACTTAAAATAAAAATATTAAAAATTTCTAACTACGAAAAATTTTCTACTCCTAAATGGATAGTTTTGAAAACTCTAACGTAACGTCGTTAAGTTTGGCCTCTAAATTTTCTAAACGGTTATTAAATTTTAATATTATTTTTTAAACTGTGATTAATGTGTTCTCCGAGAACCAATCGCAGTTTTATTTGTTTATCATAAATTCGCTGCAAGTTTTTATTTACCTGTACGTTTGAAGCTACTTGCTTATTCGCGTGATTTCTGAACTTATCTATACTGTCACTTAGATATTCGGTTGCTCAATTTACGCTTTGAGCCCAAATCTTTAAATGGTTTAATCTATCAAACACATCAGCTATTTGCGTACTTAAGTAATTATCAATTGGAATTTCATCCAATAGAGATATCATTAGAAAATATTCTTAAACAAAAAAAATTAAAAATATTTGCGTACTTAAGGGGGGTATGCACCTATAAATTTTTTGATGTTCATTCACCTAAAACAAAAAAATTATAATAATTAGTAAAATTTTCATATAATATTCTAAAAGTATATTGGATTCCTGACAAAATGAGCTCTAGTAGAAGCCTCTATGCCCATTTTATCTTATGTTGTGTCAGTTTCAAAAATTTGGTTTTGGCGTAACCTACAGGTC
>UELV01159875.1:0-34082 GCA_900490015.1 Megastigmus stigmatizans
GAGGGGGAGGGGGGGGCTACAGTGGAGGCCATGGCGCACACAGCGGTTTTGTGGCCTGACGCAGGCCGCGTCGACAAGCAGAGACTGACGACCGCTAACGATGGTTAACGGCCCCGAATGAAACAATGAATGACGCGCCCGAGAGAGAGAGGCACACACGCACTCTCGATTTTCTCTTCCAAATCGACGACGGCGCGGGGGCATGACTCGTTGTTTAATTCCGCGGCCGCGTCGGGTCGCGTAGCGCGCGTTCGATTCTATAATGGGATTATTACGGGCGACTGACTGTCGTCGCTTATATAGTTGCGCGAGCTTGGCTCCGGCTGCGATATTGCTGCGACGCTATTGCGATTAGTTGTGGAGCGATAGAGAGGCCGCATGTGGCGCGGTGGTGGTGGCATACTGATGCTTCGTATATATGCGATCGTGGATTTTTGCAGGTTCCGTGAACCGGCGAGCCTTTATGGGAAGAGGTTATCGTGAATATATAGGTTTCTACTCTGCTAGCCTCGTATTTGGTTTCTATAACTTTCTGCATTTTGATTTTCAAGAGTATATTGCTATGCACCTGGTATAGAATATCATAATATTGTTCGTGAAGGAAAAAAGTAGTTTCCCCTAGCGCAATATTATTTTGTATCGATTATTGGCCAGATGGAAACTAATATTTTTACGAGTCGAATGCAAAAATATGAAATCTGAACTAAAATGAAACTTGGCATTTGATTTTTTCGTCGATCACACACATTAGAAAATCTAGATATTAAGTTGTCACAAAAACCTTTAATTGCTATGTTATAATCTGGTTTTGGTTAAAGTAGCACTCTGGAAATGCTCAACGTATTGATTAGCCTTTTTATAATAGCCACTATATACCAGCGACTCAACGTAATTAACTCAATTAGTTGTAATTGATCACTAAAGTTACGTAAAGAAAATAATATTACTTTTAAAAGTCTACGAATCAATAACCCGCACCAATGAATAGTCGCGGAAATCTTTTGATCTTCTCTGGACTTTATAAGGTACTTTTTGTTAGGAACATAGAGGTCTATTAGAGGCCGGAGTCTTTGGCAGAGCTCCCAAATTTTTTACGTTTCTTCGATTCGATAGGAATATGTCATAATCCCCCCCTATAATATGAAATCCATTTTATAAAATTGCACTTACTTATGAAAATTGGGTAAAACTTTTTTCCGTGATTGTAAAGACTTTCATAAATTTCTTCTATTACTGATTTGTGACAATGCCGCATTTGCTAATAGTGTTAAACATTTTCTAAGGTAATTTCATTTTTATGAACATCTCATAGATAGTATCACGTACGCAACATCACCTACATCCTGTCACAATAATTAAGAAAATGTTATTTTTAATTCTTACATAAGTTAAAATGAATAACGGTTTAAAAGGCCTTGTGAAACGACGTTGCTGGTTGAAAGATACACGTTTACGAGTTTATTTACTGGGTTATAAATGTCAATGAAAACATGTACCATTTCGGTTAGCTATTTTAAATTACCTATTTGAAACTAAACTAATAGTTTTATAGTTCTTGTCATTTTACTAGTATCAGAAACTGATCGTAAAAGCCATATAACATTGTCTATCGAACCATATTCATAATATTGTCGCTTCACCCAATTTCATTTTGATAGTTTACAGATATGTTATTTTACAACTACTATATTTATTTTTATGTTAGATTCATTTTGTGTTTCTGATTACTGGTCCCAGTAAATTTACATGAGTATCTTCAACTAAATGATTCTCAGCCATTGCCTAACAATAAGACATGTCCATTTTGTTTGGAGCTTGAGTTTTTGCACTCTGAGGAACGGATAATGGAGCGCCAATCGACCAACTCGTTCACTATTGAACCAGAATCTCTATCCCAGATAATCATTTCTCCATCACGACTGCACGTATACCATCCAAGCTCCTCCATTCTACACTAACTCGCCTGACTTTTTGCCCGACCAGCAGTAGCTTAAGGTGGGGCCTTCCTTGGGAAATTCACACGGGAGGAGATGCAACATACACACACACATGTCGGGCGTACAATTCAGAGAGCCGCTGTGGTCGTGTAGCAGCAGCTCGCGCGCCTAAGTTCGACTCAGACAGGCGGCAGCAACTATGGGCATCCAAGACCTAGCGAAAGTGAATAGAAAGTGTGGCGGCGGCCCCCGGACGAAGTGGCATTAACCGCCGGAGATCAGAGCACTGCAGCAGCAGCAGCAGCAGAATAGAGAACCGAGTGGGACAAGCCTGCGAGCGCATCTCGCCGTAACGGACGATCGTAATTATTGAGCGTGATCGGTCGGAAATCGATCGTCCTTCCGTACGGCTGACTTAGCAGCCCTGTAATCCCCATGCTAAAGTCATGTCTTTGACTTTTGCTCTTCGTTTTCTATGGCATCCGACATCTCTCTGTCTATCTTTTTTTTCGCCGTGCACTCGTCGTCTTTTCGACTCTGCGACCTATTTTTTTTTTTGCGCTTGGCCAAGCCAACGGTTTGTTTAACTAGCTAATTGGCCTCTGCGGTCAATACCAAGAGAATTGTCTCTTTTCTAGAGGACGAATTATGTGGATTGCAGGGATTGAAGGTGCGAGTTAGTCGCCGCGACTCTAAGTGTATTATTTCGGCGAAGTCAAGCATGGTATACACTTAAAACAAAACTACGTAAACGTTTGCAAAAAAAAATGCCGAACGCGTTGTAAAAACAGATTATCGAGCTTGTGGGAAATAGCTTGTTCGTTACACATCGTTCATCATTTTCAAGAATCGATTCTCCTGTACGCGTTCATTATTCGCAGAGTCTCGCTCGAGCGCTCGCTAAAAGACGACTTTTGTCTAGTGCTTTTACGACTGTGTGAATGGAACGCTAGTCATGAGCCTCTCTTCCTATCTCCTCTTGAGAGCGAAATGTAAGCCATCTATACTTACGCTTCACTGTTTTATATCCGGTGAAAGAGATTTGCGAATAAGAAGCGCAACGTCGGTTTAGAATAATAGGTATACTTACTCTACTTAGAGTAGACTAAAGTATTTTTTCTCGTTATCTCGTGGTAACCGAAAAGACATTGATTATGTTTTATTTTAATATGGATCGACGAGCTGAATAAATGCGTTGGATATGAAAATCGAAAATAGGAAATTGGTTTTCTTATCTTGATCAAGACATTGAGGAAGTTACTAAAATAATACGATAGATTCTGTAACTGTTCTTATATTCAAAATATACAGAGAATTATTTATGATTTTACGGGAAGTAACTTCTACAATAATAAATGCATTATATTGCTGAATTTTGTTAAACTTTAAATGAGTTGTAAACAAGTAATTTAGGGTTAATGTTTAAATTTTTATTTAGCATGGTGTAGGACCAATCCTTTCGCATATTATTATCAAATAAAATTAATTGTTTATTCATTATACATTTGACTAAAAAAAGAAAATAAAGTTTTATGTAGAAAATGATACCATAATTTATGATTAAAGGAGCGACTAAACTAAATACGAAACTGAGCAAATGAAAAAGTAGAAAAAAGATGATAAAGAGAATGCAAGAGATAGAGAAGGGGATAGAGGAGATTGGAGAGAGTATAAGAACGTGAATAGAGAAAGTCTTGGTCGAAGAGAATGGCGAAGATGCCACAGTGGAATCGGGTAAGCCGACCTCTGAATGACTCCTACGAAGATACACGAGAGATGCAGAGAGAGAGAGAGAGAGAGAGAGAGATGCTAACCGAGAATAAAGGGGCAAAAGAATTGCAGACAGACAGTGAGACGGAAGTTCTACGTGAACTTAGCTCATTTCTTGATGCGCCAGTTTCTACTCGTAACACCATGAATATGCTTTGAATGATAATCTTCAAGTTATTGGTTTTAACTTTCCTGAACTGTTGCTTCTTTTTCCGCTTTTTCTCTTCCTTTTGCTTTTACGAACTCTATTCATTTCGAGAAATCTTTTCATATTCGTTTCATATTCATACATTTTAACAAGCGATTATGAAATATATTTAGATGCGATATATTTCAAATTGTGTTCAAGATTTAGAAACATAGTATAGGTATGATATGTATATTGAAAAAAAAATAAAAAAATATTTAATTGAAACAACTAAATACTTCATTGATTCAAGAGCAGTTTTAGTAATTTAACTACAACCAAATTTAAATGAACTAAAAATTTAGTTATTTAAAAAAAATATTTTTTAGCGACTATTCATAATTGTTCACAATTTTAACAACAGTATTTCATTTCAATAATCTGGATATGTAATAATTATCAAAAATATGAAAAAAGTTTTCAGTAATTTTTTTTTTTCAAAATAAAACCGATACTATGGGCTGTAAAGGAAAATGGTATAGGGCTTCCAATTTAGATTTTTCATTCTGGTTTTGCTATTGTTCTTTTTTTTATTATGATCACGAATCTGCAATCGACTTTTCGAAAACTCTATATACCAATTTTTGTAATTAAAATGAAAAAAAAGAGAGAAATATTTCAATAGTGAATAGAATAATTATTTTGGTACTGATTAATTAATCTACTCTATTGCAATTACTTGAAAATTTATGCTAATCTATATTGAGATTATTCACTGGACGAGTGTTAATATTGGGTACTCTATACCTCTACAAAATAAAAATAAACTACTAATCGTAGAAATCGAGAGATTGATGTGTAGTTTCTAATTATGATTGATGAGCTATAAGCTCAAGTTTAACTTAATAATAATTGATTGAATAAATAATTTCACAACACAATCCAAGTACCATAGATATTCATCAAAGCAAGTAACGAACGTGATACTGGAAAAATAAATACATCTATTTTTATTGTCACGCTATTCTCCAATTCATTTGCACCGGAAATCTATCTCATCCAATAATAGCGAAGGGAAAATCTAAAATCATTTAAACTGGGCTAATAAATTCATCGTACGGGTGAACGGGCAACTGCTTGCTGGAATTGGCACCACCAAAGACTTAGGAGAGAAAAGTAAAGTGTCGCTATAAACGCGGACAATTTCACAGAGCATGGCACTCAAGAAGAAATCCCTTCTCCTCCGCTCGGCCAGCCATAGACGAATGACCTATACACATGTACGAGGAGGAATAATAAATCGTCTTCGGCTTAGCGTACAAACGTATAGTGGGCCGGGGCACGAAATCCATTTGGCACTCGGAAAGATACTAATTGTTTTGACCCGAAATCGATCTCTGAGAACTGTTTGGAGTTGCCCCAAGAACTACGAGTGATACAAACGTATAGTATGTCGTGTATATAGTACAAACAAATGCTCAATGTTAGTTTAGCGAAACATTGCGTCCGGTGCTTAATTAATGTTAATTGTGGTCTTGATTGAATAAATGCTGCGGACAAGAATGCAGACGGTTAAAAGTTGGACAAAGGCATTGGCGATGCTTTCTTCTTACCAGCTCGCTATATTACGATCAGATTGTGAGAGCTGTCGGGCATTTGTATGATATAACGATGACTCGTGTCTTTCTTCGAGGTGAATATTGCACAATCTGGGGAGATGTTCATTTTTTTGCCATTTCATTGTTCCAGTCTAACGTAATACTTTTATATTGAGATATCAAAGTAGTACATTTAATGGTATTTGTATGAGCATTTAAAAAGTCAAAAGGCATTCTTAAGTATCAAAACAGTAAATAAGAATAGTTTATTGCAACATTTGTAGACAAAAATGACAGGCTATAAATATCTTCATCAATTTATAAGTAGGATTATTTCTTGAGTACTGTTCAAATAAGATGTACAGTTATCTCTAATAACTTGGTAAAATGTTTTTATGCCTCTCCTTGAATATGTTTTCTTATTATTTGTTATAGGAGTATAATAATTATGCCAAAGGGAGAATCCGCATTCATTAAATACAAGAAATGATTTCAATTATTTACCGATAACTCAAGTTCAATGCATATTAATCGTTCTATACACCGTTAAACTTTCTTCTAATAAAATCAGTTATAATACTTTAACACAGAATCTAAATTTATTTGCAACCGCCGATACCACGTCTTATTGAGTATTGTCAAGAAAATGCACTCTAGTCTATAACTTATATTTATTGCAATCTATTTCCCGTTTTACTACCCTAAGCATAACTCTATTTCTGGGAATACAATATTTTACCATCTCCGTCATGTCTTCACTTGCTAAAAGAAAAACTCAAAGATGACAAGAACTTTAAATAAAATTTATTATTCTGCGTACAACATTATGAAGATTTATAACGGGAATACAATGCTGTGATAATAAAATATGTTTCTTCAACACCTACTTTCTTTTGTATTAAACGAAAGATACTGTGATCTACAGAGCACGATTTTCCACCGGGAATCTATCGCGAGGGGAGGAGAACTAACACATAATTCATGCGATTATTTTTGAGCATCACTTTTAAATAATTACGAAAATATTCTAATTGATATGAGAATAGAAAAGCATGTTATTCAGCTGCTATGATTGTATTGTGACGTATTAGCATGTCTCGAGTACTATCAATCATGATCGCTGTTGAATATCATATCAAAAGAGCGGTAAAGTAACATTTCTCAAGAAAGGGAAAGTCTTTTTTACTCGATCAGAGAGAAACTACGAGAATCCTTTTGAATTTTTTCAATTCTCCCTTTTCTTCCTGCGCTTGCAAAAGACTTGAAAACAGCAACTCCAATACAATTTCTCGAATCGTGGATGCACCACCGACTCCCCTTATCATATACATATTCTTTCGCACTACATATACATAAGCTGGGGCGCACGCGCGCACCGTATATATTCTCTTTCCTACTGTCGATGAAACTGGCTGCGCACATATGTGGCCCACACACACACACACACACACACACACATACACGTATATACATACAATATATTATATATATATAAAATGACGCGTATACCAAGTGGGAGAGTGTTCATTGACCCGACAATGTAAGCCGTATCATGGAGAACTCGTGCACAGGCTGAGGTGCAGCAATAGCAGCAGCAGCAGCAGCAGCAGCAGCAGTGGCATAAGAGAAGACACTCCTTTTCATCTCGGTTTGCCGACGACTCTCGCCCTTTCTCCCTCCCTCCCTCTCTCTCTCTCTCTCTCTCTCTCGTACTCTCACTCTTTGCCGACTACCTTGCCTTTCCCCAGCTCTACCTCCGCCAGTATGTATATGTGTGTAGAGTTGAGACGAACCGCAAAGAGCGACTCTCTGTTCTGTGGCCCTGGGAAAAGGAGAGTTTACTTGGCATGAAGGCAATTTGTTAACAGTTAGGATATGGATTGGGGCCTTTCTTCCGACTAGAGTGACTAGACTGGAGAGCGTATGATTCGTATAATTATAGCTCGCGCTTCGTTGCTAATCACTATGATCTTAGCAGAAATTAAGCGTTTAAATCATGGAAATCATATGATTATACAAGTTAAAGAGTGGTAAAATAGCGCCGATTAACGCGTTTAAAAGCATGTAGGGAATTTCACGCTTACGGTTATATTGCAAGAATTATACGTTAGCTGTGGTGCTTCACGTATATAGACTTTGCTTTACATCTTTGGCGGTTTATAGTTCAATTTTACATTTTACGTTACACGTGAAACATTCCAATTGAAATGTTTCCCCAATTTCCTATGCTACCAAGAATTTATCTACGTTACATTCTCATGTCCGATTGAAGAAAAGAAGGATACATATAATGTTAGCATGTAAATAAAAATCATTATTAGTAAGAGTACTAGCAATATTTAATTTCATACGAAGAATGAATTCCGCGATATAAAAATTCGCTTTCAATACAGGATATTAATCTGGGAGATATAATAGTGCCGAATTCCCAGTCAAAATTTATGTATCCGCGCGTCGGTGACATAATCTTCCCCCCGGCAACACCGACCGCGCCAATTACACTTTTACGAATGCGTAATGAGGAAAAAAAAAGTTCGACGCGGTTTACAGTTACAATCGTCGTAAGACTAGAGCACACACACGCGCACAAACGCATACAGCCTTTACCGCCGTTATATCCATTAAAACGTTTGTGTCCGCAGTTTAGCTACCCGAATTTGCATAGAGCCATTGCTCTCTATCACAGAATATATATATATATATATGGCCTAAACTGTCGCGTCAGCCGCGTGTAGTTGTATATGTATGTGTACACACCGCTCAAATGCATTTAACACAGTGTGCGCACGAAACTTTTACTCGCCAGACCACAAGACATCTATATTTCCCGCGTCGGCCACAACGGAATATACATATACATACGTATTCCGCAAGGCGTCTCAAACAAATGTACTTTATGTCCCTCATGCCGCCGCACCGAGGCGCAGTTGGGACACTTTCCTCCCAGTGGCAAGGTAGATATATAGACATCCTCTCTCTCTCTCTCTCTCTCTCTACCTTACATTATGAACTTGGTGAACTCTCGAGTGGCGAGTATGTGTGTATGGGTGTGTAAAAGCACATATATACGACACATGCAGGGTCGGCAGCGGCGACGGCGGCGGCGGCGAGTGTGAGAAAATCCGCAGCTTCTCCTCGTTTTCTTTATTCTGCGCCGGTTCCTCCTCGATCACGCGCTCTTCTGCTCTACCTTATATATAAACACACACACTCTCTCTCTCTCTCTCTCGGTGCTGCTGCTGCGTCTTTCACTCTCCTTCGACGAGCCGCTGCACGAATGCTCTCGTGGAATTGCATGTAATGGCTTTGCCGAGAGGCGTCCTTTTCAAGCTCCCTAAGCACGCCGTGGCGTCGCTTTAATGGAATCGTTTCGAAACTGTGCGCGCCCGCCGAGCGCCCTGTTTTCGTTATGTACACTACTTTAGCCGAGTCGCCGACGCTGCTGCTGCTGCTTCGTTTTTGCACCTTTCAGGAGCAGACCGTGCTGTTTTCCTTTTCCTCCTCACTGGGTCTTCTAGCCTCTATATACGCTAACGATTAGTTCTATGGCTGTCTTTGGCTTCCTGATGGTTCTGGAATCTGGGTTGAGAGAGAAACAATGGCAACGACGCTCTCTCTCTCTCTCTCTCTTTAACTTCACTCTTATTCTTTGACACGCGCTATACGCAGTGTGTAAAAGCACTGCAGGCTGTTTGATTGAGACGCGCGAGTGCGGTGTGGAGGTAATTTTCTATATGCTTTATTGATTCCCAGTAATATTTTACTCGTTTACAAACGCTATCAAGTGGATGTAGATAATTAGTATAGGGATTGATTGACCATTTTGATGTGCGCCTTTAATTGTCGGCGTAACGCTATGGCTGGGTTAATAAGGTATAAGTACGTATAATAGACTCGAAATACCACGATAAATTGTGTATTAGGGGATAATTATTATGAGATATCAATCGTTAATAAGAATATTTTCTATAAGCCTTCCAATTTAACCGTGTATGTAGGTGATTCTCCAGATCGGCGTACATTTAAAGCAATTTTTGTAAACACCCTGGGATTTTCAAATGAATAATTTCATTAGAGGAATAAATATTTAATTTTTATTTCTCTAATAAAAATATTCATTTGAAAATCTCGGGGTGTTTACGAAAATGGCTTCAAATGTACGCTGTTCTGGTGAATCACCCATATACTGCTAATTAATATACTTTGCAAGTAAACTTGCCCTTCCGTTGTCATAAATACTTTGAACTTTTACAACCATATAGGAACTCCAACTCGATAGAACAACTTGTTTTCTAATACGTACTTTTACATTATACCTTTATGATCTTCATTTATTTTCAATGCTATAATAATAGATAAATACGCGTTATTAAATTACTTTGTTAAATGTACGAAATACTGCATTTACGCACGGAACATATAGAATTATAATCTGCTCACTGCAGTTTTAATGATGTATAATATTTAAAATTAATTAATGATTTCGATATATCTGGATCGATAGAATTATAACATCAAAAGTTTTGAGTCAAGAGGTATAAAGATATATTTGAGTATCAATTATTTTCAAAATGATTCTTTAATTTTCTTTCTTTGACATCCAACAATTTTCTTTAACTTCCTAGTAATCCCTTATAAAATAATAAATGTACTAATAGTTGCAAATAAACGAGTACGTCTCGAAATCACGAAGAAATAGTGCGGTTCTCAGCATAACTTAACCATCTGCCTTAATCAACGCTTGCTTAGCTCACCATGAAGAACTAATACTGCCTGTACGTAGAATTTCAAGCTCTCTCTCTTTCTCTCTCAGTGAAAATTAGCGAAAGAAAAAGAAGAAGAAGAAAAAAAAAGTAGGAAGCGGCGTGGCGGCGGCGGCAGAGGGTAAGGAGGGTTAAATCAAGCTCGCTATATATACGCCGCCGTCTAACTTTTGCCGACACGAGTTTCCGCTTAGAGCCCGGTAATTCTACACGGGTAAATCAGCGAAGATGTTAGCCGAGGATGCGACAATGCATCGCTTTCTCTCTCTCTCCGTCTCATTCCTCCGCACCCTCTCTCGGTTGCAGTGCGCGCAGCTTCAGCTTATAGGCATCGCCAAGCTCGCGAGCGCGCGCGCGCGCCACACATACAAGTATACTCACTTACACACACCTCGGGTAGAGAGGGAGAAAGAGAGAGAGAGAGAGAGAGAGGCCTCCTCTCGTTTAAAGGGTTTCGCAGTACGGGGTGTGTGTGTGTGTGTGTGTGCGAGAGTATAGCGCTTGCGCTCACGTAACGTCTCATTAGTTCCCCGAGCGAGCTTAGTGTTTTAATTAATGCTCCGGCATTAATTACTCGTTATCACGGCTAATCGTCCCGTGGACCGCCGCCACCGCCACCTCCGCGCTCTGTAAGAGCCCCGCGGGGAGTTTCACTGCGAGCTGCGCGCGAAATTTTCCTCTTCTCTATTGCCTATGTGTGTCTAGCATGTATGTGGCACGTATACATATATATATATACATTGCAGCGCTGTACATATTTCGTGAGTTAGCGCGTAGACCAGCGTCGGTCCGGTCTTCTTTCTGCGTCGATGTATATATATACGCGAGGACTGTATGTTATATATATGTATATATGCTTGATGCATATGTGCGAAATTAATCGCGATGTACATTGGGCCGAAGATGAAAATTAAATTAGGACTCTGGTGCGCCACCAGCGGCGCTCTAATGGCTTTACGAATGTGTGATTAACGCGCTCTGCGGTTCTGGACTTTCTTGGGGGGGGGGGCACTTTTTTTTTAAGACGACTGTATATTGATGGTAGTCCGATTTTTTACATATATGATCGTCTTCATTTCAAATGGTTATTCGAACTCTGTCATGAATTATACTGAGTTTAACTCAGCTTCAAAATCATGCGTTTATAATAATATAACAGATACAAGAGAGCGGTAATTAACATGTGAAAATTTGAAGCAGGAAGTTCCTTTCAGGAGACTTGAACTAAAACCTCCAGAATCGTATTACACTCTAAAATATATTTAGCGTGTAATGTAATAGTGAGGTACCGTTTAAATGATATAATATGAAAATTTGTTTTATAACAAAATGTGGCTTATACCGGGACATGTGAAAATTTATTTTTTCAATATTGGATTTTGATTAATTTAGAAGATGATTACTGCCCTTCGAGTAGCTATAAGCGCTCTCCTTATACCCAAATTCTTTGTAAAATAACAGAAACTCGCGCTATTCCGCTGAAGCCGCTAGAAAAATTAAACGAAATACGTCGTCGAAAGCCGCGGGCAACAAAGTGCAAGGAATCTAGTTTACGCGTATGCGCAATGCTACGCCGTGTCCTCCACCCTACATCAACAAGATTAAAAAACTTACCCCTTTGACATTCGGAATATCAAACTCGCGCATCCCTCTCTTCCACACACTGGCGCCAGCTACGTGCACTTATTCGTCCTTTGAGAATCGAGCAACACACACACACACACACACACTTAGGCACATACACTCACGAGAGCAGAGAGACGCAAGAGACAAAGTAGTATCCTTCCGACCCAACAAGCCTCTCATCCTCATCTCTTAACGTCCTCCTCTATCTCTCTCCCCTTCGTCCTTTTACCTCACTTCTGCCGCTCCCGCTACTGCTACTGCGACGTGCTCGCACTTTTGCTTTCCTTCCATCTAGCGACACCCACTTTTTGTTCCCCCTGCAGTTCCCCTCTCCTGTTTGTATAAAAGCATCAGCGCGTATTCACTCGTGTACACGCGAATAAATAGTTTTGTCGTATAGGGGACGTGGAACTCGTGCGATGTCGCGTTTGCTTTGCCCAAGATTTTTAAAGAACGACGATTTTTTTTGCAGTTGCGCAATAAAACGTAGATTACTTAGCCGTCCAACCTTGTATCGTATCACTGCTAATGAATAAATTTACCCGTGTTTCAATTTGCACGTAATTATTGCGTCTCATTTTAAAACTATGTATACATAATTAACTATGTGTACTTATAATATGTACTTGATTACCCGGATTATAAATAAAGCAGCGTCACTATCAGGGTCATTATTTGCTTGTTTCACATGACTATACCATTAGATATTTATATAATTTAAATTAAAAATTGAAATATTTGACTTTCATCTCTCATAAAAGACGTTTTCCCACAACTTGCCAGCTATTTCTGATAAAATTACAAATGATAATATTATGGTTGTACGTAAAAAGTAAGCCTACAAATTAACGTTAATGACATAAGTTTTTTACCATCATGCGTCCTATCTCGTTTCCACGATCGATTATCCCTCGCGCTTTTTATTTTTCCGAGAAATTTCTTTCTCTAATATGAAGACGATGGCAAGGCCGAGGTAAGCGTGTGTTGCAGCAGCTGTGGCCGAGACACACGTCAAGATGGACGCTGCTCGTATTTGTGGTGGAAAAAGGCGCACCTGAGCCCCTGTAATGTAGCGCTCCGGCCGCGAAAAACATCTTTAGCTTATACGGGATGAGGGATTTGAGGCGTTATACCGCTCTAGTTACGTCTGTGAAATACGAGACGAGGAATTCCAATTTATAAAGTAGCCGCGGAATAGAAGCAATATTATATGAAAAATTGAACTTTTATGTCGTCGAAGAGTGAAACTATATAATGGACGGTACTATAAATACACGCTTACAACTGCTATAACTAACTGCGATAGCATTAAATTAGTAATGCAAAAATCGTGCTGCCGAAAATAATTTTTTTTTATCTACCTTTTAAATAAGCGCTAAAATTCAAAGTCTTATTCCTGTGTCGTTGGAATTACATATGAAAAAAACTATGCAGAGTTGTCTCGACGTTTTCTTGCAAAATTTATTTTTGTTAATAGATAACAAACCTACACAATTTTTACTGGATTTTATTGTATATAATCTTAGTTAATACTATTATACTCATACTAAGAAAAGAATAAATAAATGATGAATTTATCGATTTTTCATAAGTATAGATTACATCAATTTATTTCCACAGAATAATTGATTTGTAAAATAACCTAATGGATTCTAATCTCAATCGTAAATACATTTAGTTCGTGAAAAGGTCAAATATATCATAAATTGCTTAAACAAAACATCAAAGCAAAATATTTGAGATAATACAGAGCTGGAAACATACATTAATATAATATAGGTCATACTAGATTTTTGATATTTTTGTATAATTGCTTTTGATTTGAACTAATTGTTTACGACTATTTATTCCATATAATGTTTGCAATTGATATACAATTATTAATCTGAATTTCGTTTAATGTTGAAAGCTATGCAGTTAACAAGATTTCCTGAAGCGGAATGCAAATAATTCTCTGACTGAAACCCCAAATTATAATTGCTCCCATGTACTAAATTTATTAGTATGTATGCAACTACCAGTCTATTTCATTTCCAGTTGGATTAATTCCATTAAATTTCAATGAAGTCTGTTTCTTGTGTATTTTTGTCGAATTCCTTCTTTTCTGACACCTGTTTTCAAGATTAGCTTTGGTAAATCTTTATTTCGGACTTCCATTCACTGCCAATTGTTATACTTATAATATTACAAAATCAATGACTTTTTTCGATTGGACCAAGAACAAAAGCATAGATTGAGTTCTCAAAATACAATGGAACAGTACCTTTACATTGGTTACAGCTAGAATTACAGCAAGAATGAATTATTAGTCGCGTTATTCGAATGTGTTAGAAATACTTTCACTTTTCTCTAGGATTCCTTTGATTACCAAACGAAACACTGGCTTCCATTGTAGGTGCATCATTATACGCAACAATCTAAACTATAATCAAATTATAAATATTTTATGTTCCATTCTTTGAGGATAGATTTTTAGGATATTGGAATTTTTAATGCAATCAGTTTAGATGTACAATAAAAGACTATTATTAAAATTAATATTTATTTCAAACATTATTATCATTATACAGTAAGTTAATCGAAAAACTTTTCGTTTAATTTATGACTTTATGTTATTTATAACTTTAAATTATTAAATGACTGTTATTATTTTTCTGTTTCAGGTAAGAGAATATATTCTATGCTCTGAAATTCACATCAACGCGTGAGTAGTAGTTATTAGTCAATACCAAAGTTAATTTTTTTTTGTATTTTATTATATGACTATATTTGTCTCAACCTTACAATACAGGACAAAAAAGATTATTGCATTTAGAAACATATTATCTCCTCCCTCGTAAAAACATATTTTTTCATTATCTGTAACTCTTTTCATAAATTATAACTTACCATAATACTCGTTTCACAATACTTCTTTTGCAATAATATAGTCTTAACTTTAAAAGTATATTGAAAAAAAATTACAAGTTACCGTTTTTTCACCCAACGCGATAGTATCTTAAGTTATTCTCTGCACACAACTCGAAAACACTGGAAACTCTATAAGGAAACCGCAAAACACATAAACGCCTACTCCCGAGTAAGCTGAAAAGAGAATTCCGTGTAAGACCCGACTGACCTTGAAGTCTCCAGCTCACTGCGCAGAACAGTGCGGAAGGAAAGAAAGTGAAAATAAGGGTCATTCACCGCTCACCGGCGCCGTGTAGTTGCACTCCCATAACGGTGGTGGTGTCGGCTCGTGCGGATTACGCAAGAAGCAGCAGCAGCATCCGATTTGCGTAATCCCGCCGTTCCGTATGGTATAACTCGCGACGACTGTGTGCGGTAGCAGCAGAGCACCAGTGGCACTCGGAGCGAAATCAATGGGCCAGTGACCGAAGAAGACGACGAGATATGCCAGACCTCGAGGAATACCGGAGGAGAGGTAGAGGGAAGAAATGCGAATGGCTCACTTTCTACTTCCTGCCTATACGTCATGAATGCAAATGGTTCGACCGTCGTATGTATATACATATATGTACGCTGCACATCGTCGATCGATTCGTGGAAAACTACGTTTGACCAACCATTGATGGGTACAGGATGATTCTTTTTTTTTTTTTAGTTAGGCATCTTACTCCTTCCCGCTGACGGGGTAATGGTTGTTTCTACGTAAGGATGATTTTGTGATTTTTTTTTACAATTGCGCGAGCGGCGTAGTTTTTTATGACCGAGAAAGCGAATCGATATATAACTAGGAAGTGCATGGTTACAGGTGAAACTTTTCATTTTGGAGTTCTGCTTTAGTTCTCACTCGGAAGGATAGTTCGTATGGTTTATATATATTCTACATTTTATTCGAGAGTATCCAGTATCAAGTTTGCTCACGTAAAAGCTTATACACTGGTCGCTATTAACCAATATGTAATCGTAATAGTTTTTGCTGTTATAAGGAGGTCACGGACTTGTACTCTTCTGCAGAACTTTCCGACAAATACTACTGTAATGCTGTTCTAATTTCAATACAAGATATACAACTTTTATAAAAGATAATTAAACAGGAACCATAACAAACTCAATCATTTTTAATGAATTTTAAAAACTTTTGGTATCTGCTTAAATTATCATTTGTAATTTATTATTACGAGGTGATTCTTTCATAGAATGCCGTTACTACATTAAATGGACATGGTTCTCGGTATGCAATTTCCTTGGAGTATAATAAAATTCTTAAGAAGTTATGAAATATTAAGCTTTAGCTTAGGAATGGATAAGACGTACTCTGGATAATATCGACGACTCAAAAAAGGTTTATCACAAAACTGCAATATGAAATATTAAAATTAGGTATAATACTATTTTTAAACGTTGTTTTTATGTTATGGGATATAAATTTTTTGTCCAACTAAATAGACAATTTTAGTTAAGTATACCATTTCAAAGAAAACGTATTTTCTTACAGTCTTTGTATAAAATAATATATTTTTTAGCAGTCAATACTGTCTAAAATCTCGAAAAGAAACAGTGAAAGGAGACCTATGATGTGGTCTCTATTATATTTGGCTCTATTATAAGTATATATATAATATTATTTCAGGGATGGTGTCACCCAAGCTGTATGCGGTTCTCTTTGCTTGCTATTCTCCTTTAGAAAATAGCTTTGTACAGCGAAATGAGGTAAACGTTCTCAAACGCTTTAAGCTTTTCACTAAGTAGGAAGATTTTCACAATGTTTTCTCTTCGTCCTTGCTTCATTGAAATTTCTTATACCCGTTTACTGATTGTCTTCAAATATGCTTTACGTGATACAAATTAAAATAATTTATTACTTAGAAATTATCGAAACACTTGTGCCTGACTGAAAAAGTATTCTTATTATTATGTATTCATAACACTTTATATCTTATTTATTAATTTGTTTTGTTTTTCTATTCCTTTAATTAACTTTTTAGTTAATTTTGACAAATTACTTCAACTATGATTATTCTGATAAAAGAGAACTACGTGAGCTTTTAATAATGTAATCGCTATTCAAATAAATTATATTCTTAATTTTTTATAGCTATCTCAGGGTTCCATAACTTGAGCGTAACGTTTGCGTTACCGCCACGTGCGTTTGGTCCAATGTCAATAACTGAAAGAAATTGGATAATTATATACTGTAATTAACGTCAGAGCTTTGCTAAGCTCTAGCGAATTGCGGTAATGACATCACTACAGTAACATTGCCATGTTTTTATCTCTTTTTACTGCTCCTCATCGCGATGCTCCATTTTCTTTGTGTCGACTTACTGTTCCGTTATTTCATATCTTTATCGTTGCGTACGGAGGCAGTTGCAGCACTTTAGTCAGCCCTTGCGCGAATATCAGTAAATTTATGAAAAGCATTCTGGAATTTGTTTTTTCATTTTCCGTTGAATGTATGACGGAAGTTGCGTCGAAAGTATATAATTTTATACTATTTAACTGGTTAGGGTGAAGTGTTACTAGTTAAGCGTAATGTTTACCGACTGTTCTTAATCACCAGTTATGAAAAAAGCTGCTCTGGTTAGAATTTAAATATAATTGAAATACGAGAAATAAATTCTCTGTAAATATTCTCGACATTCAAAGTCATAAGGGATATTTGACATTTTAGGTCATCAGTGTTTAAATAATAACGTTCAGTATTTGTAACATATCGCTTGGTATTAAAACAAGCCCACGAATAAAGCGAATTTTTTGATGTAGCGATATGATGTTCGAAAGATCGTTAAATTATATACAGCAGAAAAAAAGTAATACTTTTACTAAAGGCCATAATTTTTATTTCGAAAACTAGTTCATGTTCAGCATTAACCATTATATTTTGAAAAAATTCCGATGTATACTCTTATAATATAGTTAAGAATGCCATTGTTAAATTACAATAGATGAATGATCTCTAGATGTAAAAGAATTGTCATGCATGTTTTATTATACAAAATAGTCCAAATCGCAATAATAAGTTTTTATCGCCATACTTTTTCTACGTAATACAATTAAAAACAAATCAAATCGAATATTTTAGATTCTTGATAGAATTTTTACGCTGAGCTCGTAAAGAAAAAGTACAAAGTTTAGAATAAAAGTTAGCTATAAAATTACTTTAAAGTACGATGAAATAAAACATTTCCACGCGAGACATTTCGCTCAAATGTCCCCCCATCGCTCAATCAATTACCTACTTCGACTTAAAACACTGAAAGATCTGCCTCCGCGATACTCCAATAGCCTCGAACCGAATCAAACTTTGCACTCTAGAGCGTCTCACACCTCGCATCTATAAAAAAAATTTAGCGAATCCAGATAGCGGTGCAGATCCGCGTTTCTGCGAGTTTTCTTTGCCACACGTCAGGGGGAAATCAGCAGTCACACCGTGGCTTATTCCCTCGGTACTCCAGACGTAAGGCGCTTGGAAACGCCTTGTATATATGCGCATATAGTCCGTGGACTCGTTGCTGCGAGTCGCAGACGTCGACGACTGCTGCAATTTTAGCGAGCTTCGAATAACTCGAGCGTCTACGGTGCGCGCAGGGCTTGGCATTTATTGACGAAGGTGGGGAAACTACCGGGGGCATTACTACTAAACTCTCTTGCGCCATGCTCTCTCTCTCTCTCTCCCCTTTTTCGTTGCTCTCTCGCGTCTCGTTTCGCCCGTGACTCTGTGCATGCAGAAAGCCAAGACGGTAACTGCAGCCTAGCTACTTTCGGGCTTCTTCATTCAAATATTTTACTCTTTCACGTATAAACAATACGAGCTTCTTTGCTTATACGGTGTTTTTTTTTATTTCAAGTTGTGTTGCATTGTCTCGGCTTCAACAATTAGGAGCTTAAATTTTATTTGTTCTACGTGATTGTTTAGTTATGACTCTACTATACTAAATTCTGAAGTTGTTGGTTTATTCTGTTTTGTTTTTACCTTCATTCATTTTGACAACATTATGCAAATTCTAAAGTTATTCTTACGATTCTTACAATGGTCTTCAGAATTATCGCTCAAATGTATAAGGTAAAGTACCCATTAGTGAGACAAAATCTAAATGGAGCAAAATTCTCGTGTGAATTGCAAATACACAAGTCGTATTTAAAAAAAATGTTATAATCAAATGATGCGTTTATATCTATTTTAATAATTTATACAACAAGAAATTCCTTTTTACGCTTATTTATATTAAAAAAGTAAGTTTGAAAAACTATGGGTATTGACGTTTAAGTGGGATGTAAACTGGGACAATGGTTAGGCTATCACACATAACCTGAAAATTTTTTAATTCGTATTCTAATAAATTGAAAACATAAATTAACACAAAATCAACTTAATCATATAGTTGATAGCATGAACAATGTGAGTGAACTGATTTCTTTTTCATATTCATATGTAATAGTGGTATTTTACTGTTGTCCATGTACTGGTCCCAATTTTCAGTTTGTCTCACTATTGGGTACTTTAACTTAATTTCATAACAATGATTATTATTATAAAGAATAATAATTTTGAGGAGACTATATGAAATGAATGATCGAATGAATTTTCCTAAAATTTGTGACAAAACTTAGGCGAAACAATGCTCGTTAATTCACTTTAGCATAGAACGCAAATCATGTATAAGTTGGGAGAGACTCCGTGCAAAGTTCGTCACGCATATGATTCTAACGGGGCGACCTAAATTCCGTTAAATTCGCGCGGTAAGACCGGAACGCAAAGAGTTCGCGCGCGCTCGTCACCTGTACACACGCAACAATCCGACGGCGAGACCACTTGCATACACATTAATGAGTTAGACATGGGCGTGTGTGAGTACGGTCAGAAAGCGCGTCAAGTGCGCGGACTATTAAATTGTTATGCAAATATTCGAGAATTCAAGCACTGCAACTGATTAAATAAACAACAAATGTCAGTGTGTCTGCCTGGCGAGACATCCTCAACTATCACTTACCATTATTACCACGAGTTATACGGAGTTATTTTAGGATTATGCATTTGTGAAAGCACTTTCGAATCGTATATTGTTTGCTCTTTCTCTAAAACGCATAAAATGCTGAGAAGAGTTAAGAGAAATTGGTAAAAATCATTGTTGGTACAATTACTTGTTGAATTCTCGTCCGTGTATTTATCAATACAGTAAATATTTTTACTTGAAATTTAGTAATCGCTGGTGTCCCGTTGCATTTCGAGAAACATTTCATTTTTAAGTATCGGTGGGCCAATCCCTATCCCTTACCTGCTATACCCGGCCCAACAACTCATCTCGTCTTCTCATAATTTCTCACACTCCGCGCAACGAAACCCGCACAAAAAAAGGCCAGCGCAATAATTTCCCTCAGAAAACTACCCGTACCGTTACGATTATACACCGTAAAAATCGTTTTACAACGGTTGCGTGCGCTCTACCTTGAACGACTCGCATCCTCAACCACCTCCTGCTCTCGTCGTCGAAGCAGCACACCGGAAACTTTTCATCGTCCCTTTTGGCTTTTCGATGCAGCTGATAAACATCGTTCGCCGCCGCACGCCAAGCGAGCTCTATTCGCATTATGTTCGCTTTTTTACCACCGTCGCCTTAAAAAGCAGCTTTAAAAAGTAGGCCTTTACTGCTGCTGCTGCTGCTCCCTTTTCTCTTTCTCAGCGGTGGTTACGGCGGCGGCGCCTGTATACATAAAGGATGCGCGCAGGACACTTCCTCCTCGTGCGGCGGCTAGCCGATAAGCCTCGTAAATCCAAAAAGTACACTCGCAGCAACGAAAATTCCCGTCCCGCTTATCGCGTCGCCACAGAGCAGTGCCACCACCAGCAGCAGCAGCAGCACCAACAAAATATCATAGTCGATGCATATAGGATGCACGTGATGCGGCGCGGGTGGAAGTGCAAAGTCCTCGCGAGGAGAGAGAGAGAGTGGGGAGGAACGATATAACTATAATACGAGTTGACTCTCCCACCCACCATCGACGTACAATTACTCGCGCGGATAAGTGCGCGCCGTGTAACTTGCTCGGTAAGCCTAATGGGTTTTCCCGACGAGTCTGCAGCTTCCAGTGCTCTCGCTCGCGCTCTCTCTCCCTCCCACACTCCCCCCCCTCTCTCTCTCTCTTTCTCTCTCTCTATTTCTCTCTCTCTCTCTCTCTTTATATGCGGGGCATATACAGATTTTGCGAGCTGGATCGCATGTTTGTGTGTGTTGGCTGGATTGCAGCGTCGGCTATGTTTACGGATACATATATATATATATGTGTGTATGGCGGAATTTATGATGGCGAATTGTGGACGCACATGGATGATCGGCGTTCGGGAAGTAATTATTAGAAAAGACGAGTCGGTGTGCGAGTGTCTGGGCTGCTTGGCGAAGGATGGAACTGAAGGTTTTTAATGATAAAAGCGAATAAATCGACCTTTTTTTCGTGGAGACGTTTGAAAGATTATGAGATGATGACCTGGGGCTTTTTCATTTGGGCGGAGAAAGCTAGAGCTGCGTAAATATTAAGATCAGTGATTATATTACGTTGATGATAAAATAACAATGAGTCTTTTTATGAATTGTCAACGTGGGTTTCATTTTTGGTTCTAGATGGACCAATATTCAAATTTAAAAATTCATTTTATTCGTCTTTTTGTGGGGTGGAGGAAAAAAAATTTATATTATGTATTTGCAAGAGCTTTCAATTGCCTCCAACTTGAGACGTTACTTTTTAAAATAACGTATGACCTTCTTTTGTTATATTGAATAATGTCATTTTTTGAAACTAAGGTTATAACTTTAGAATTTCTTCATCAATCCCCATGAAAATTTATTCAATTATTAAGAGTATTGTATAAATAAATAATTTTGCTTCCTCGTAGAAGATTTTGTTTAAAAAATTAATGAGAATATTATAGGTACATATTTCAAGTTTTTCTATATAAAAAATAGAATTTTTTTTCCCGGCGTGTGTTTGCGCTTGCTTCAAATATTTCTGGAAGTTCTGAACCAATCCTCATTTTTCTAATGCCCATACTAATATCTGTATTTATAACATGATAGTAAGTTTAGAAAAAAGCAATCATTTTCATATTTATCCTTCGCTTAGTACCAATACAATGAAGCTCAAAAAAGCTTTTCAATATCAATAATAATTATACGATTCTATAGTGTATCGATTACATCACTTTTGTCTTCTTTTGCTGTTCTATCGTGTCTCTCGAAAAAAGCGAACGCAGCGGTTTTCAAACCATGAAAAATTACCAACATTGTTCAGACTTTCTTCCGCTCTAGAACTCAGCGTCCTAGCAATATTTCAAAGTCAAATCACTATGATTAAACGTTTTGATGTTATTTATAGTTGTAGCTATCCTATATTTTCGACAGCATATAAGCTTAAGACTAAAATGATATGCAGTGGAGAGAAGTTAATTTTTAATCCATACCTACAGTATAATAAGAAAAATAATTAGGGTCAAATTATAATACATTTAATTTGATATACCCAGAATTTTCATTTCAGTCGGAACTAATACCACACATTTTCTTGATACCGTTTCAACTTCTGAATGCAATAATAAACTGAAGTTCTTTTTTACTTATAATAGTAATAACTTAAATCGAATTAAAAGTTTCCGCTCAGCAATATACGAGAATAACTTTTTACTAAACCATGTTTTCGACAGCACAGTCGCTATTTCCGTGCCAAATAATTGCTCGCTCAATTCACTCTTTAAGTTTCTAAATATAATATAACCCTAAGACTTTATAAGCTACGAGTAAAAAGTATTGATCCTAACAAGATGAAAGTACCGACGTGCACTTTTGGTTAGAATTGATGTACCTACTCGACAAGAGCTCTCCTTACCAACCTCTCAAAATCTCGCAATATTGGAAAATCTGCTTCACCGCATGCAGCAGCAGCAACAGCCTGCAGCACAATTGGCCCCCTCCTAAATTTTCATTTGCACGATTGTGTCAGCAGAGCATCTAGTATAACCCGCGAGAAAACGACAATGGACCGAGGGATGATATTGCAGCTCGTCTCTGTGCAAAGGTCTGTGGAGCAAAGGCGGGAATATCCTACGAGAATGTACATATATACACACACACCTAGACAGTAAATACAAGCGACCGCAAGTCTCTCGCTTCGCTCGCTCAACTTGGATAATGAATTTACGGTAATGTGCGTGTTTCATGCCGCGTATAAACGCTCAAAATTCAAACACACACACACACACACACACACACACAACACGTAGCAGTTGGTTACACCTTGGCCTTTGTCTCTCATATTTTCACCTTTACGGTATCCGCAGAGGGAGGAGCAGCAGCAGTATCGGAATGCGTGGCGGAGGCGGCGGTGGCGTTATATAGCGGCAGTCGGTAGCCCCAAACGTGTTACTGACAAGGAAGTTTCGGTGTACGCGCGCGCGCGCGCAAATTAGGAACGAGGAGCTGAAGCGAGTCCTGTCCTCTCAGCTAGCAACTTTCCTTGTACACGACACGTGATTTACTAACTATCGACAGGCGTGGATGATGCGCGGCAATGGCAAATGAAGTATGTGGCAACGAGCACACGTCTGTCTGGCACTGTTCGAACTTCGTATAAGGATTGAATGATTATCTTATACCGTTTTACCTTTATGTTTTTCTAAGCGGATGAATTTATTGAGTAGCTGGACCTTCTGATCTTTGATTTTTAAGATTCATTATTTGTAAAGATAATATGTGTAGGTTAGAGAGGAAGTGTCTACATTTAAAACAAATAAAGTAATAGAGATAATTATTACATTGATATAGCACTCTATCTAGTGTATATATGTTGGTATAAATTACTGCTTATGTTGAAAAATCAAGTTTATTGAAGCTATAGGAAAATCATTATAGATCTAATACTTATAGCATTTTCATAGCTATTTTATAAGCAAACTTTTGTGGGTTTAGCACGTATATAAAATGTTGGGTATATTATTATAATTTTACATTCACATTTGGAAACTTTTTTGCTACTCTCGAAGTTAATTAAAAAAAATTATATAAATAAAATTTATAGATACAAAGTTATAGGTACCTTATTGCTTTCTAAATTTTTCTCGTCGTTCCAATATCACAAGTGAGAGAAAAATTCTGAATGGTTCTCCATTCGTCTGTTTCGATTTCCTTGAATTCAAAAAACGTCTTTTATACTTTACCGATTCGATTTACGCACGACATTCGATTATCCATTAGAAAGTGGGAAACAATATAATCTCGGAATGAAATTCGATAATATTCAAGCGAGACCGTTTGCTCAAACTTTCACCAACTTCTTTATTATTTCATTCATTTTATAGGAACAATCGAGATAATTATCCCAACTCATAAATTTTTAAAACAAAAGATGGACTATCTGCAACTGAGTCGAGCACAAATTCTAATATATAAATCAAAATGATTAAAGTACCGTATGGAGTTATAAGAAAAATAACTTCATCGCTCGGTGTAATTTGAAATTTATTAGGAACTGACCCTATCGTTCTGCAGGAACCATTACTCTTTTCAAGAATCATAACATCACATTTCCTACACCCTCGCGGTGAGGATTTATTTTATCTAATGAGAATGGAAATTCATTAAAGCCAAACTGATGAATTGCAGGATATATATTCATCCTATCTCCGAAAGAACGAGAGAAAAAGGAAATGTTATGTTATGCATAGTAAGAAAGAGAGTAGCTCAGCAGATACTGATTAATTTTCTAATAAATTACAAAATCCAACGAACGTCTACCGAAGCAAATTGCAGTAGTAAATTAATTATAAAACACACAACCCATATACTACAATAGAATAAAGCACTGCCTCATTGCACTCCGCACTTCCCGTATATTATCTATATATATATATATATATATAATTCCCGTACATAATCTATCCATTCGCATATATATACGTCCTTTTCTTTAGCCCACTTTAGGCACTGGCTTAAGCGCTTCATTATGGTTATCGTCTTTTCATCATCCCGAGCCGCCTCCAACCCCACGCGCTCGCTCTCCATCTTTTTGCATTAAATCATTCTATCCTTCTTATTCGCACAACCCATCCTCTCTCTCGGCTCTTGTTATTGCGCTTTCTGTCGCGGAACTTTTTCCCGGGAAAGAGACATGGATGAGCAAGAGAGAGAGAGAGAGAGAGAGAGAGAGAGAGAGAATGCTGCGGGAGTTGTTAAATTTTTATTGACCTTATCGCATATATACTTATCCGACGATTTATCGTGAAATCACAGTCAATTTGCTTTTTATGAGGGCTGGTTTCGACGATATTTGTAAATATTTTACGGCTTTTGAAGTTCGCTTTATCGGATATACGGTATAAAGAGGGATGAATTATTTGACTCATTAGTTTTATTTCTCTATTTTCTTTATTAGTTGAACTTACGAAAGTATAGAATTACGACTTAGATACGAATGGGAAAATTAGTATAATTTTGTTCAACTGAAGGAATTTATATAAACATTTGAAAAGTGAATTGCTATCTATTAAAGATAATAATCGTTTCTACACACGATCGAGTCAAAATTGCAGATTGAAATATTCCTCCTTTGCTCATAGCTTGAGTAAAAGCACGTAAAACAGCAGGATCTCGTATACAACAATATACATTATTATATATTTAAATTCCGCTGCAACACGTATAAAAGAAAGTTTAGGCAAATATCGCGTGGGCAACGCTTCTGCACTGAAATATTGTTTTTGCGCGGAATAAAAAGCGAAGGACTTGAATCAGGCAGCAGTGCGCAGCAAATGTTTCTCTCGACGATTCAAACGCACCGGCCTCGCGACTTTGCTGCGTAATCAGCAAACACTTGGATTGCGCGAGCCACGCTAATCTCGCACGATGTGCTGCACGTGAGCGCACGCGACAAACAAAAATGAACCGTACAAGTCGTGTTCTAAATCAACAGTTCAAAAAATAAAATGTAAAAGTGAGGCAGCGTTAGCAGCAGCAGCAGCAGCGAAAAGTAGCATCAGTGGTAAAAGCTTCGCTGGCGAAAAAATGATTTCCATTCTGCGGCAGCGGAACGATGCAAAAAGAGGTCGCGCATCGTTAAGCCATATATATCCGTGTATATATATAGGCGTGTATAGCGGAAAAGCGCGCGCGAACCGATCGAATCGTTCAATCGCTTGGCTGTATATTTGCATATTGAGAGAGTGCGAGTGTGCAGTTTCGCTAATACAACAACTGTAGCGAAGCTCTCGTGCAATATATTATATATAGTCTCGTTTACAACATGTTTAACGTACTATTAATTTGGCGCTGCGGTGCCCTGGCACTTCTATTTCGGGATAATTGGATCGAAAATCCGATGCATACACGGGCTTTGGCAATTAAACTTTGCGTACGTGTATTCTTTGGATTTTTTTTCGCATTACCGGTCGCTATTTGAGGATATATCGTTGTATAGTGATCGATCAATCTCTTTTAGGTTTTGCACAGTTTCAATATTAAGTTTAGATTTGTTGAGTTTCTGATTATACGGAAAATAAATAAATCATATTTATGGAGCATAAGAAATAAATTATAACTTTTAATGTTACGTTGTCTTTCTTTGAATCATTAAATTCTTTTATATTTTTTATCCATTGTTTCATACACACAGCACATATACAATACATAGATTAAATAGAACTTTTTTGAATACCTATATCGCATTTCTGAATTTTCATAACTTTACTAGCGAAAAATCATAAGGTGATCATAAACTACCATAGAATAAACTATAATAATATAAATATTCATGTAACCTTTTATGAAACTGCAGGATAACCTTATATGAATATTTCATTTAAAAATAACAGTTTTGAAAAGATCGAAAAACATTGATTTACTGCAGTCAGGCTAGTTTTTTGCACCATCAATTACGCTACCGATTGTAATGTAAGGTAATTTCAACGTAATATGCAAACGGGGATATATGTTTATTCTGCAAACATAGGACTTTTACAGACACGACGTCCCACAAAGAATCAGAAATTCATGTTTTTTGTCTAATGAATCGACATTAAAACAGCGCGTTCATTTATCGCGGCAGCGATTTTCTGTGATCGAAGCTATACGGCTACGCGGCGTCGGCGGCGACGGCAACGAGAGACGTCCGCAAAAACTGATGGTTATATGCCTGATCCGTTCTCTCTCTCTCTCTCTTTGGGCTTCGCGCGCTCACGATTGGTTGGCGAGATAACGGTGAGTTTCATGTATAATGTGAACGTATAACGTAAAGCCGGGGAAGTGAAGTAGTTGTTGGGAATTACGGACTGCCGAATGTGTGTATATGGCGAGAAACTGAAAGAGAGAGAGAGAGAGAGAGAGAGAGAGAGAGAGAGAATCGTATTTGCACCGGTGGCTTACAAGGTATTCTCTTCTTTTTTTCGTTGCGTTTTTCTCTCTCCGAATTATTACGCAAACGAGTTTACAAATCCACCGGTCCGAGACAGGCCGTAAATTTGATTAACATCTATGTGTATTACACGGATAAATTTTACCGGGAAATCATGAGATTTTTTAGT
The DNA here is from genome assembly GCA_900490015.1 of Megastigmus stigmatizans. Taxonomy (NCBI): domain Eukaryota; kingdom Metazoa; phylum Arthropoda; class Insecta; order Hymenoptera; family Megastigmidae; genus Megastigmus; species Megastigmus stigmatizans. The sequence continues at coordinate 27,327 of UELV01159875.1, forward strand.
GTGCTTTGCGCGCGTACACGCGACGGGAGAAAAAATATATACACACGGCACGCGGAAAATATACGCAAAAAAAGTTTTCAGTATTTTAAATAAATTGGTAGCATTGTTTTTGCTCCCGAGTGCTTTTTACGTTTTATATACCCGTAAATTTTATGTGCTGTGGGAAACAGTTGTTAGCATATGCAATATTTCACAATTATTCTGTCGCTCTGTTTACATTTTTCAACGCTGCATCGCATTTTATTAATGAAGTACCATTGTCCACCTCTCATTCAAAGGCTATACAGAAGAACAGGTATATGTTCGAAAAATAGCATTAATAAATGATAAAAACGAAGCGCTCAATTCATTACGAGAGTAACAGTATAATAGTAACGAAAAGGCTGTTTACATAAGCAAGAGGATTCTTTCATTAAAAAAGAAACAAGAGCCGCTCTCGTGGGTATACAATAATAAAAGGAACAAACTGCGCTCGCGGGATCAGCAGCAGCATCAACAGCGCACATGGCAATGAACTTTGCGCGATATGCCGCTGATGCTTGGGCTTTGTGTGGTACAAGGAAGATAAATGAATCGCTCTAGCCGTGGAGAGGAGAGTGGCTCGAGAGGAATTTCGAAGCTGCCGAAAGTTTGTCTGGCGCCAACGAGGACCTGTTATCGCAAATAATTATAAATGATCCGGATAAATGAGCTGTCTCCGTTTTACTCAACTGACTCTTTTGTGTTTCGATTATTGAAGTAGGATATGAGATTTTAAAAAGTTGAATTTTATGTTAAATAGAATTAAGGATTATCATGGTTGTTTCCCGTAAAGTTAGAAATAATTACTGGATGAAATGGTCGATCAATATCATTTTACCTAAGAAATAATGCTTTTCTCATTTTTGGATAATTCGAAAATCATACGAAATATTCTTCATCCACTTGGATTTATCCTGCCTTTACTTTATTTTTTCTTCTTCTTATGTTCTTTCACCACAAATAGCGTAGTAGCTTTTTTTTCTTCGAGCAATTATCCAATCGTTACTGCAACGCCGTTCTTTGTAATTAAATATTAATTATATAGTCCTACTTTTTGTCTGTTTTAGCTTAAATGATTATGCTAATGCCCAGATTGTGTAATTAAAAATGGAATTGAATTGGCAGAGGAATTGAAGCTCTAGATTAAACGCTATTTTCAAAATTATTAGCAATTATGCTTTCACATAGTTTAATCATTGAAAATTTCAAACGAAAACAATATGAAAAGCTATAGGTACTTTGTAATAATAGTACCCTGGTAAAAATTAAACTATTTAAAATAGCCACAAACTTAGTTAATAGCTATGACAAATGGCTAGTTCTTTTCTTGCGATGTAACGCTTTTTCGGATAATATTTGAACATTTAATAGTTTAAAAATGTGTACGAAATGCATAGTCTTTTACAGAGTAAGTTTTGGCTATAAATAGAATAAAAAAACTAGAGTCGGTCAATCTAACCTCCAAAGATTTACATTGTATTTATCGTCCCGTCAGATCTTAAAGAGCAAATAATTATATTGAAACTACTAATTTATAAGCTTCTGATGTATAAGCTTTCACTTTTTCTTTTCTTTGGACACTGTAAGTACATACTATTGCACGTTAAACTGAGCATCTGATTCTGTCTCTCTCACGCTCTACTTTTACTGGCTAAAAAATAGATTCAAATTCAATGAAGCTATCCATTATTTTTATTCAGAATAAAGCTATCAATTAGCATATTATTTTGTACCCATTTTTTCGACCATATGTTTGAAAAAGCGTTTGATCGCAAGAGAAAAACTAGACTAGTTTTTGTCTATTTCAAATCAAACTGACTAGTTTCTAGGCTGGAAATATGTTCGATTTTCACCAGGTTAACGTTAATTGAGGCCAAGTTATTTATAGACGTCATTAGTGTTATTGCTGAAAAAGATCTTATCAAAATCGCTTAAAATGTGTGGAAGTAGATGCAAACGAATATGGCAAGACAAGTACTTCAAGTGCATCAAGCGGAGGTTTATCGATTTATATGGTAAAGCTTTCTTGTCACCTACAGGACATCGAATATTCAAGATTCTATCGTCTACACTAGGAAATAGTTATGTTTGAAATTTTCCATTTAAATAAAAGATGAAACAAAGTTCAGTGTACTAAACAATTATATAGAACTTGTTATTAAATTTTTGTTTGAGAGCCTTTAATGATATTATTTCAAACTCGTTATCTTCAGCAGAATCACCATTTTACCGATATTTTCATTATTAAATGCATAATTCGAAAATGCATCGCATAGCCATTGAATGAATTTCAGACTTTCTTCGTCAAGTAAACATGATTATTATCGCAACGAACTTACCGGGTAACAATCGGAATAAGAAGTAAATATGGCACTTAAAATAAACAAGCGAAGCGAGAGATGTTTTTCTTCTAGACGAATTTAAATTCAGCTTAGCGTCCCATAACAATCAGCTGCAGCAGCAGCAGCAGCGGTAACATCTCCTTCCCGTACCTCGAGCAAGAAGTAAACTCGAGGATTTTCCTATTTTCCATCCGGCCGCAATCTTCCTCTCAATCGCTCGTTATCTTGTCGCTCTCTTCTGAACTTCTCTCTCCTTCCATTCCTTATTCCCCACCCACCCATTTCTGCTGCTTACGCATTATATTCCCACGCGCACTCGAGATTATTTTTGGAAACTTCACTTCGGACTGAACTTCTCCTAAAAGCGACTACTACGAGATCTTTCGCGTGTACGAATTCTCTCTCTCTTCCCCCCCCCCTCTCTCTCTCTCTCTCTCTCTCTCTCTCTCTCGTGCGCACGTTTCTCTCTCCTATTCCTATAGGTGCATTGTTTTACCGCTGAATCGCACGCCCGTGACACAATTCGCTCGACGACATCTGGGCAAAAAGAGCCGCCAACGACTCGTTAAATCCACTCGATCTACCTCGAGTTCGCTCTGCTTCTCTCTCTCTCTCTCTCTCTCTCTCTCTCTCTCTCACTTCTGTTCGTTTCCTTTTTTTGCACGTCTCTCTCGCCCTCCTTAAGCAATCGTTTGCACGCCTTTATTCGACAGGCGACGACTGTTTTACCCCCGCACTCTTTTTTTCGCCCGGTTTATTTGTAATGCTCGTTTACTTTTCACTGCGCCCGCGACGACGTACATTTATTGTTTCGCGCTGGGGCGGAATTTAGTAAATATTATATGCGCACGTGTGGCTCGAACTCCGTTCAATACGGTTTTAATGGCCGAACCTTAACGAAGCTAATTGTGCCTTTCGTTCGTTCAAAGTCAAGTGGGAGTTGGCCGAGTAATTTTGTCTTCGTTTCGTGCACATTTGCATATATAGCTGCAGTCGTTCCATCTACTTCCATTATGCGACAGCATATTTCGTGGCATACTTTTTAACGCGAGAGATCATAACCGTTTCGCCGATTCACTCTCTTTGTTCGCATTATTAACGATTTTTGAGAATGAATATTGGGGCCATTATTGTAAAGGACAAGTACACGGAGAGAAATTTATAAGTAAAAATAGCAACAATTTTTTCAAAAATTACTATACCGTATAGTAACGGGAAGACACTCATATTTTATTAAATTTTAGTAGAACAGTATACTACAATTTAATTAAATATTAAATATTGGTATACTAAATAGCAAATTGTACTCATATTGCATATCAATATTGATACAATCTTTTTTTATAAATATAATTCAAAACACTCGTAGATAGGTAAATTCAAATAATATAACGGTTTATTTACGAGTTATTTTTTTATTCGTCAATTTTTTTTTTAATTTTGAAAATTATACTTTTATTACCGGTTAATGATTAACATTCTTATTTTACTTTGCTATCGAGTGTTAGAGAAATTAATGATTAACATTCTTATTTTGCTTCCCTATTGAGTATCGGAGAAATTTTTTACTTATTGATTTATCGGTTAGAACTAAATTTAATTTAATAAGCCTATAAAACTTACATACATCGCAAGCTATTTACATGCATCGTAACCTACAATACATCATCGCAATTGCGGTTCTATTTGTATGTAAAGATCTGAAACTCTCTTATATAGTAATCGTCAGTACAATTCCAACCACTTGCGTGCTGACTTTTCGAGACACCTACTAACGGGAAAATATGAAGTACATCTTGAATTTTTACTATACTACTTAGCAATTTTGAATACGCTGTATGTCACAATTTCATAAATATGTACTAAATTTTCATATTAATATATTAAATTTGACCCCCGATTGGCGAAAAGTATAGTAATTTTTCATCGAAGATTTCTCTCCGTGTTCCTCATAAGTGAAGTATTCATGTCAATTTATGTGTATTGAGTTTTTGGTAGTGATATTAAATTTTATTCAGTACGATATAAACCTTTTCTGTGTATACTATTTCCTTTTAACTTTAATTGAAATGTAAAACAAAATAGTTTTTTTCAGGCCAAGATTAGCTTTTTGATCTTTGTAAGTCCTTGTTGGTTCTTTTTTCGAAAACAGAGAGTTTAGATTTTAAATATGGACGATGATGGTTCAACGATCTGGAGAAACTCAATAATATACATACCAGCATGCGTGCACCTAAAAACGAGTGAATAATTGAATAGATCACACAGTTCAAGGAGAAACAACAGCAGCTTTGTAAAAAGTATTATAACCTTTGCTTCAAATCACATTTTGGCTTAAGAAATAATTCAGTAAAAATATAGTGAAAAATTAACTGCGGGATTCAGTGTCCGCACAGGGATGGGACGCATCCAAGAAGCCCGAGTTATGCGTAGCCTGGGAAGTCCATAAGAAGCCTTTAAACTTATGGAGTGGAAAATTCAGCTTCCGTCTCGAGATTCCTCTTACTAGAGTATACGGGTAGATGAGCCTCCGGCCTAGAAAGAAACGACATTTACATCTGTTCCTTTTTTTATTGTCTCTTTATGCTCGACCTTCAAGAGAAAGACAGAGAATCGCTGGCCACTTTCTTTCTTTGCGAATAATCCAATTTTGTTAGAATCTCGATTCATTCTACGAACTACTCACTTAGCTACTAGTGTAGTCTGTTGTAGGAAGTAAACCATTATTCCTCTGAAATGTAAAAACTTCATTTACACGTGCACGTATATGTTTTGAGGAATATGGTCCTTTATTGTTGAATTCTATGTGAAAAATAAGATTTTATATATAACATTGTAGTTCCATGGAATACACCGATATAGAAACACAATAAACATTATTGCGATATTCACGGTAATCTTCTGTATTTAGGTAATTTTTATTGTATTTTATATAATATTTATTGTTCACTCTACATAATTTACAATTCACCAAGAAAATTTTATTGGGCTAGATCTGTAAATTTTAAATAGCATTAAAATTTATTGTAAACGAAATAAGAATTGCGGGGTATATAGACAAGTTTTACTGAATGTTATTTAAAGGGGTTTCCTAAACTGTTAACCCTAAAACTGTTTTACCGATTGGATCCTGGATAATTAGTAATAACTAAATAAATACTTGAAATTATGCAGAGCATGTGTCTGGGTGTTTTAGGCATGCAAGGTTATCTATGATTGAATTATACGCGTCTGCAGCGTCACCGTGCGGCAGAAAAAATAGACTGTTTACCGAGCTTCCGGTAATTTTTCTAGGGCACACCTTAATATTTATCTAAAATGACGATTCGGATTGCATTTACTGAATCGTACTGTACAATTCAGATTCTCTTTTAAGGTAAATTTTACCAAAGTATTTCTCTCGGTGTGCGATTATTCTAGAAAAGTAGAAAACAAATTTTTCCATATATATATTTTGAAAACTAATCGTCATTAACTTCTAAATATTTATTTAATCGAATTTCACGGTTCCATTGTGTTTCATATGATTAACCTTGTTTTAATATTGTCGTGTCCTACACGTCTTCATAGTAAAATAATCTTTTAATTTGTGAAATAAAATTAACGAACAATGTTGTGTTTTAAAAATAATTCTTCTTAAAGTAAAATGTCTAGCAAGTCTTATAAATTTCAAAATAACGAAATCGTTTAAAAATTTCATTTCAAGAGCAATCACCTTGCAGCTGCCTAGCAGTGAGTTGCGAAATCGCTGACGCGACATTCCCAACAAAATCGCGATCGACCATCGACCTGGACCACGCATGGCAATTGAACGATTTACGCTCCCACCCGCGCAGTTATACCGAACATATAAAAACACCCGCGACATTCCTTTCAGTGTCATTTCTTTACTCTGTTTCTGTGCTCGTGCGTTCCGACCGGTCCTCCAAAAGGGAGAAGAACCTCGCTATCGTGTGTCATAAGTAATTGGTGGAAGTGCCCGTCGAGTGACTCCGGCGTGAGCAGTGTGAAATCTGCAGATCCAACAACTATCTCTAGATTAAGCAGTTCTACTTGGCCAGCGAAGAGTCATCAAGGGAGAACCTCGATTAGATCCGCTGGCAACGACAAAGAAGAACTAGAAATTGCGAAAACCTGCCTATCCAAGCGATAGTAAGTTAACCAAACCATTAACATATATATGTCTAGCGAGCGTGCGATTAAGTAAATGTAATTTTGCGATTGCGGATGATATATTAATAAATATAAAGGGATATTAGAATAAGGATAATATTGTAAATTATTTGTAAGAACATTATTAATGATTGTTATATATTTCTGAAACAATCTAAACTAAAATTGTGTAAAAGAAAAACATTCATTGAAATACCTTTTTCCTCTATATCTAATTTAT
>UELV01160098.1:0-13682 GCA_900490015.1 Megastigmus stigmatizans
ATAATATACCTTGAGTTCCCTGTTGACGAGTCGAATGTCAGAGCATGAAAAACTTCAATCATTCCTGTCATATTTAAATATTTATAAATATTGTGAAATACCTGTTGCCACAACATTACAAAAAATTCTCTGTCTCTCTTGATCTCTAGGTGTAGACACTGGACCTGTAACTAAAAGAAAAGATTATTTTTTACAAAGTATTTTTTCTTACAAAAAATAAATCTTATTTTATTAAAAAATGGGTTTTTACTTATCTGACAAAATCTAGTTGCATCCACTTCTCACTCATCTCCAATTGATTCAATGCCTTCACTGAAAATTGCAGTAAATAAACAATTACTATTTCACCTTACTATACTGGAGTTATCCGTAACAATGCAGCATCACTATGCAGAATGATTAGAGGCATTTGGGCCATTTGGTAACACAAGGATTCCACTGATGAATATCCGAAACACCAGTTCTGTTCAATTCGTAGAAACTCTTGGTGTAAATGCCAACGAGCTATAGCTCTGAACAGTTTACACGAATTCCACCATAAAAACATACTTCTACAAGCAGATGTCGATAGCAGCAGACCATTTCTCTCTTGAAACGTGGTCTTGGTGGGTAGACACAGAACTCAAATGAGTCTTTTCAACATTTTGTAGAAAATCTGTCCAAAACCATTTTTGTCAGCCTTGTTCTGTTGTCTTGAGTTTCTTAAGTTTCTTGAGTCAGTCTTCTTGCTCTTCTTGCCCCCAGAGAATTGGCAAGCATCTTCCGCGCAGCATGAACTTCTATCATCACTGGTTTGCACCCAACGAATGCAAGAGTGTCCAGGCATGATTCCGAACACTTTCATAATCTTCTAAAAACTGGTTGTTCCATCATAATATATTGTAACAGGAAATATTAAACCAATTTTTAAAATATTTAGTCAACTAAAAGAAGTTTTTGGAAGAAGTTTCTGCACAAAGTTATTCAAACTGTTATAGTTATTTTTGTTAGAACTATTTTTTATAAATAAATAGATGAAAGTTTACCTATCTTTTCACTCACCAACTCACGATCTCACGAGTGATCTACGATTAAAATTGTAGTTTAATTAAATAAAGGTAAATATTTATACCTATGAGTGTTATCCTCAAACTAGCTGTCAAAGTGTCAACTACATGCATCTATACGTATAATACACATATAAGATACCTAGAAGCAGCCATTGTAATTTATATTGAAATTAATTATATATTATCTTTACATAGATGCGGAACACGGAACAGATTATAAGGAATAAAGACGACACATCTATAAGCATGTCTATGGCCTTTATATTTTAGACAAAAATATTTTTCACGAATGTCGAACATACTTAATGCTTGAAGCGCATTTACATCTAATATACACTGTAGCCATGCTCGTTGCACCAGCAACTCTAATTTAACACAAACTACATATACAGGTACTACTATATACAAAATAGTAAAATATAAAAAGAGTGAGCGAAAAAACGATTGATTGCCATATTTTATTCGCTTTTTTATGTGTGAGTGCACGTTTATTCAGATAGATTTTAGTATTGATAATTGTAAAACTGATGTTGCATTAACTACTTTGAACTAAGGACATGTGCTATAGTCCTTAAGATTCCTACCTTTCTAATTCTTATATTTAACGAAACATAAAGATAGAGATAAATTTTTAGAAAAAACTCTCGTTCGCCATCTTGATAATGATGTAAACATTACATGGTTCAAGTTTCATGAAATTTCATCCACAATTCACAGCGATTTTTGTCATCGAAAATTTCGGAGATAAAAATAGCAGTGCATTACAAACAAAATTTTCGATTACGAAAATCTCTATGAATTGGGGACGGAATGAAACTTGAACCATGTAATGATTATACCATTACAAAGATGGTGATAGAACCTTTTTCTAAAAATAAGTCTGTATTCTGTATATTTCGTTAAAAGCAAGACCCGATAAGATAGGAATCTTTAGGACTATAGCACATCCTCTTAATAGTACAAACTAATGAAAACGTAAAGTTTTTATACGTAAATGGAATAAATTATTTTAAATATTCAAACTAAAATAATTAACATTGGATTTCAAAAATAATTTCAACCAACCAGTTAACTATTAACTTGCCACGTATTGAAGACGTGTAGAATTAAGAGCGAATACTTTAAAGGAATAAATAACAGCGTATCCAAAAGAAACGCATAAAAATCACATGTTGCGGTAGAATCAATAAATTATTTCATATTATATTATATATATTTAGATAAAGGCGTATTTTAAATTATTCGTAATCGACTTTCTAAATGAATATTATTTAATACTATTAAAAAAAAATTTGTTACATGCGTATAAGAATCATACTTGTAAATCTACATAAATAAATAAAGTGACATATTTAGCTACAGATCTCTAAATAATAGGCAAGCACATAATACATACAAATAAATAGAGATTCCTCATTCTATTTATTTCATAAAAGATAAGATGAAAACGATTTATCTTACCTATCCGACTAAAATCGTAGTCGACCTTTGTCTGCGTAACATAACGCTCTCCACCACTACATCATCACTCATATGCTTTCAGAATAGCTACATATGAAAGAGGAATATGCGAATATACATATGGCGTGACCCTAAGAGTGTCACACTCATACATAAGTTATCGAATTCATCTCAAATCGAATGGTCAAAGTATGTCCCCGTCATCGATATTTTTGAAATTTAAGTATGTTGTTCTTCCTGGAAAATAATTTGACACGTATCTTCTTTTTCGATATCAATAAATTTGCAAGTAATATGCAATTCTCAAAATTTCTTAGCGAGTCCTGATATTTTGTGAGATTTTTATACTTTGTGGGGCTGATTTTGGCCTCACAAAGATTAATAAAATAAAAAACAAAAACGCCGTTTGAGGTTAGAGTTGCACTGCCAGGGCAACGAGTCCGCGACGACGACACTCGCCACCACCGCTACGAGGGAATAATTTATAATGCAAAAATTAACGAGAGGGGGAATCGCGTTTGTTGGACGAGAGCGACGGGACTGGCGTACAGCACGACGCGGGCCTGGAGGCGACAGCGACCGAGGGATGATGCACGGGGCCGACTGGTGGAGCCCACTAACGAAGCGACGACGACGATGAGACAAGCGAGCAGCGACCCGCACGACACAACAGACGCGTGCTCACGCTTGTCCGGACGCACCCTCGACGACGACGAGGATGATGAGCGATGACGACGACGAGGATGAGAAGCGACGAAAACGACGAGGAAGCAGCGACGACAGGGCCATAACACCGCGCGTAGCAGCCGACACTGGCACATGCACACGCCACTGCGCCGATGTATGCATGCGAGTGCGACGCGACCCCTATGGAGCGGAAAACCATAGGAGAAAGCACTCACACATGCATGCGCCAGGGTGCGAGCAGCGACGGGAGCGCCCAGCTGAAATACGCGGTGGAGCGGTTGCGCGGTGCACGAGTGCGACAGAGACAGAGAATGAGATGCGAAGAGAAAGAGAAAGAGAGAGAGAGAGAGATAGGCGCGAGCCGACATGCGCGCACGCAACAATCGCCGAGTGTTCCGCTTGACGGTATCGGTGACGCGTGACGGTATCGGCCGAGAAATGACGGCGCCGTGCGCCAAACTCATGCGCGCGAAAACCCCTAGCGCCAGACTACTAGAGACTTTCTACCGACAGTCTGGGGTAGGGTATTCAGGTAGCTCGATGCAAATAAATTGCCAATTCAAATTGTGCGCGCCGTAGGAGGGAGTTAGCGTCGGCGACGGAAAATAGGTCAGCGACCAATTAGCGCCGACCTGAATAGATTAGGTAGGTAGGATTGGTAATCCGATAAGCGACGGAAACAAGGTCAAGGATCGATTACGAATCAATGAGGAGAAGCGTCAGGAAGCGCGAAAGGATCGGCGCAACAATCGAAACCAGAAGGAGAGAGAAGATACAGTTGAGGTGAGAGCGACGGAGAGAGAACCACATTTCGGATTTTTGGAGAAGAAGGTGGAAGCCGAAGGAAGAAGAAGGCGTCACTCGTTGCCTGGCCGTATCAGTGTTAGCACGTATTTCGCGAGAGAACCGAAGAAACCAGCCATTTTGCCATCCTTTGCCACATTTTGTTGGAGTTTCGAGAGAACGAGAATTAGAGTTGCGCTGTGTGCGAGAGGGCGAGAGAGAAAGATTCAGAGGCCGATTTATCGCGGAAGGAAGGATGAGCGACGACCACCCGTGTAAGTGGATCCAGCCTGCCGGCTACCAGCTTCAATTCTTGCCACGAGGTAGATGGTAGTGTTCGGTGTTCGGGAGGGTGTGAGCGAGTTGCGTCGGGGTTTTGGTCTTTGCTCGCGTCGTGTGAGTGCAGAGTTCGCGTCGGGAAATTGAAGGAATTTGCCGTGAGGCGCTGAAACAGTCGGGGTGGTGGCGAGAGTTTTTCGTGGCGAGTATATTAATGTCGTGGTGCGAACAAAGTGGGAGTGCGAGGACCGCCAAGCGGGCGACTGAGAGTTAATTCGGTCATCTATTGCGGAGGATTTGGTTTTATTTTTGTGTAGTTGCGGAGCGCCTGTGGCGTGGAGGAAGGGGGGAGGGAGGAGATTTTGAAGAAATAAATCCCCTTGTGAGCTTTCTTATTAATTGTTTTTTTCCTTGCTCCTTTATATATTATTGTCCGATGCGTCGTGTAGTGGCGCCGTGCTATTGCACGTAGAGTCTTTCGCGGATTTCAGCAGCACCGATTCGACGCAGGGAGTGCCCATCCCGATGCATCTTCCTCGACGGAATCCCCTCTGGAGAGAGAGTCTCACCCGAGCAGCCAACGGAGGAACGTGACATCTATCCGGCGAGCGACATCATTGTCTGGCGCCCTTAAATTAAAATCTTGCCGAGTTCGGTGTTAATTCAACTAGATCATAGCGCGTCTCGGGAAGTTGCATAGGTTGAATCGCCATGAGTTTTCGTGGATTCGTTACGTGATTTCGCGCTGTAGATTATTACCTTCATGGTCCCGGAATTCCGTCTGCCGCGTTACAAATGGCGCCCAACGTGGGGCCTTGGTGAGACGAAGCGTCGAATTTTTGCTGTGTGTGGTATGAGTGTGAGAGCCGTATAGCGTGTTAGAAGGAACGAGCAGAGGACGACAAAGAAGATTTCAGTTCGGAGTATGGGCGTGAGGAGTGAGAGTAAGTGCGAAGCGAGCGATCGACGCAATCAAGTCAAATAAATTCGAGAGCGAACCGAACACCGGGGAGACGGGTATTGCGACTCATCCCAGAGCACTAGCTCCTGCCATAAAATTATTTTTAGTATTGTTGAAATTTTTGTGACTGCCCCATCCCACGTTTGCAGCCCGAAAATTATTTTTTTTTGAGTTGTATGAGAAGTGATGGTGTGGAGAATTTTCTCATGAGTGCTTGGAGTGCATGAGTTGCCGTTTGTGCCGTCTGTCGTGAAGCGCCAGTCCCTTTACCTCGTCGCTGTACCAGCAGTTGAGTGTGTGCCCAATTATAGCGGTTATTTATTTAAATTATTTTCTCATATTGTAAATTTGTGCGGTTGTGCCTTTCCGGGTTTTCAAGCAGATTAACGAAACAGAGAGAAACTTTCTCCATCAGAATTTGCCACCACGCAAGGCATTGGTGGAGAAGATTAACAGAATCTGGGAATTTATAGCGAACTGAAGAGGAGCGAACATTCGTGGTTTTTCTATTTTTTCCCATTTCAGGAAGATTTCGAAAAAAGGAACGGTAATCACCAGAGTACATTCTTATTTGAATATTATAAATTATATGAATTTTGTGCACATTCGCCACGCTTAACTTGCCTTTGCCTTCGCCATCGCCGAAGCAGGCAGACTGGTACAGTGGTGGCGACAGTTTCCCCCCCAAATTTGCCCTAGTTTCCGTGCCTGGCCCTTGTTCGCCAGTTGCGACCTTTGCGCTTCACTTGGCCGTTTGACGTTTCCGGACCAAGCTCGAAAATCGGAAGTCGGGAAGTACGCGGGGAATCTAGCGCCGTTTGGGCTATCGTGTTTTTAGTCCCCCTTCCTGACTTGGAGTACCGGATCATCGGAGAAAATGGACGTTCAGAGCAAGAAGATCCTGAGCGCTATCCTCAAGTCGGACAAGCAGGCGCAGCTGCTGAGCACTGCGATTATGCAGTTGCACCCGAAGGCGGTGATGAACAACCTGGACGAATAAGGACTGAACTGCGACGGGGATTTGCCAACTCTCAACTGTCGATTGCTCAGAGCCAGCATTCGCCGCGCGGATCCAACCAAACCAGTGCCATGGATACCGGAGGAGGAGGAACGGGGAGAAGCGTTGCCAGCGACGACAGCGGGACTGGCCATGGAAATATCGAGTGGAGAGCCGCCAGTGGAGCCTGCGCCGCCGAAAAAGCGAGGACGGAAACCTAAGAAGGCGGTGACGGACGAGGAAGGTCTCGGAGGCACGTCGACAGATCAAACGACGGAGGACGAGAAGAAGCGGAGGAAACCGGTGGCGCGGAAGCCAAAGAGAGCGGTAGCGATGCCACCAGCAATCCTCGCACCACGGCAGACCCTGCCAGAGCAACGGGATTCGGCATCGGTCCAGAGAAGAGGAGCCACGACCAGGGACCTCTTCAGAAATACAGCCACGAGTGCCACCGACGGGGCTGGATGGGAGTATCCAGCGTTCAAGCGCCATCCAGTTAGTCACTTCGAAGCCAGCGGCGGGAGCGGAGCCAGGAAGCACCAGCGTCATGACAGTGCGCTGGTCCACGCAAATGTTGTTTGGACCCGGATTGCGATCAGCACTGGCCTGAGGGGCGTTGTGGGCCTATCCAACTGCCGGGGCGGGTGCTCCAGGCAGCGATAGGCAATCCCCTGATTCCAGCCAGCATGCTATCATACCGGAAGCCAGAAGCATCACTGCACCATGCCGCCAGGATCCAATACCAGTAGAACCACCAGCGCCACCGGAGCCGCGACCGTCCTACCAAGAGAGAATTCCAGAGATGAGCGAGACAGATGGATCGGATGATGGAGAAAGCGACAGCGGGAATGAAGCGGAATGGGCGGACGTTGAGGAAGAGAGGAAAGCGACAAAAACTCTTGCGAACTATGAGCAGTTGATACGATCACTCACCCTCAACAGCAGCACACTTACACGCGGAGAGCGTCCGCAGAGGCGGACCAGCTCGCAACAGGAGGAGAGACCCGCAGAGATTCCTGCTGTCGCAGAGTCAACTCAGCGCCGGCGCCACTGACACCAGGAGGAGAGAGCGGAGAGAAGATACCGGAGGCACGAGTCTGAGCGGCTGAGAAAGCACCAGATTTCCCGAATCCGAAGAGGCGAGGAGAGAACCGAAGCAGAGCGACGAATCCCTCGCCGATCTCCAGACCGCTGAAAGCGCCGGAAAAGGGAGCAAGAGTCTGACAGACGCGATCGCCGACGTCACACGTCAAGAGAACCTCCTAACCGGACGGAAGAGAACTCCCGAGACTATCGGCGGAGGAGAGGCGAGAAAGACCGGCGACAACGGCGACACAGTCGCAGTAGCAGTCGGGCGAGTGATTCGTCGCGGAGTAGTAGTAGCAGCAGCGAGAGTGGGACCTGCAGCGACAGGAGCCGCTATAGCCATCAGAGAAGTAGTAATCGGAGTAGCGATCGGAGCGACACAGGGTTGGCATCTTAGGTTTACCGGGGAGGACAAGGAAGCACCTGAGGAATTCTTCGCCAATCTGGACGATTGCCGGCGTAGAGCAGGAGTGCGCGGTCGTGATCTAGTGAACGCGTTGCCGTGCATCTTCACCAAAAGCGCTAGCATATGGTTTAGAGCGACTAAAGGAGAATTCAGGACGTGGAAAGCATTCAGATAGTCATTCAGGATTACGGTACCTTCTGTCTGCGGACAGTTGCAAGGTGTTGCACGAGGAAGACATCAAGGAAGAGTTGAAGCGCCGTACCAATGGCAAAGGCGAGAAGATTTCAAACTATCTCTCGTGCTTCAAGTACATCGTGGGACACCATAGACATCCGCCATCACAGCGCCGCCAAGTGCGCTGGGCTTATCAGAATCTATTGCCCGAGTACCGGAGGACGATATGTCATGAGAAGATCGACTTGCTAACAACGTTGGAGCGACTCGGGAGGCGACATGAGCGGGAAGTTGACTTGGACAACAAGTACCTCGCGCCGTTGCCACGAGAGAGGATGAGTATGCCCGAAGTAGCGTGTTCTACCGCCCCGGCAATGCGAGCGAAGATATCGGTAGTGGAGGAGACGGCATCACTCAGCGATGCGGTGGTCAGCGCCGTTGAACGGAGAGGCGAGATCAAACAGCAGAAGAAGAAGAAGCCAGATCGCGTAGTGCCAGTGGTGGAATGTCCGGACCAAGAAATTACTGTCACTCAAGCCACTGCGCCGACACAGCCAAACCGCCAGCCCGCACTCCGACCAGCACCGTTGATGTCGCCGATGACTCCGCAGATGAGAACACCGAGGCTAACGCAACCAGGGACGCCGAGTCCATACGCACCTCAGCCGCCTCGCCGGCAGCTAACTGCACAGGTAGAGCCAGCAACGCCCATCACACCCATGAGTAGCGCCATACCTAGGATGGAGGAAGGTGGAGCGAATAGGCAGAGAGGTGGTAAATTCGGGGGAGCCTGCTACCAGTGCGGAGGAACCGGACACCGAGCAGCCGAATGTTCGCAGACGCAGTGTTACTACTGCAGACGCTTCGGACATAGAGCTGCAGCCTGCCCCTACAAATTGCAGCAGCCTGGTCTGTGCTGTCAAGTTTGCGGGAAACCGGGGATAGAGTTCAAGACGTGTCCGGATTGCGCCAACTTGCGGCAGAAGTGGGGAAACGCGCAAGCGGGGGGGGGGCAATAAGGTCTCGTGCTCTGGGGACTGGGGAACGAGGAAGCGAGAGGGATGATCAACGCCGAGGTGGTGAACTTGCTACCAGGTAGCAAGTACGTCGAGGGGTTGCAACATAACCCGATCGTTTCGAGCAGGGAGGAGGGGAGGAGAGGAGGAGAGATGGAGAGGAGCGAAGATAAGAAGAACTGCGGGGAGGGGCACGCACGTGAGGAGGAGAAGTTCGAGAACGTGAAGAAGAGAGAAGATGAGCGGACGAGAGCGGATGAGCGGCAGAGAGCAGCGGAGCGGAAGAGAGAAGATGAGCGGAAGAGAGAAGATGAGACGAAAAGAGGATGTCAGGAGAGTAGAGACATTCGATCAAGCGAATCGCGGGACACGGCTACGCTAATCCAGCGACGAACTCTGATCGGTGGAGAACATCTATCCGTAGTGCCTTTCGAGACTACGAGATCTCCGGAAACCGCCTACGAATTAGTGGAGGATCGAGAAGATGTAGCGTATAACGCGACAAAAACCTTGTCGCTGACGGCTCATCCGGCGTGGTCGGAGACTGTAGGATCGCAGGGAGCGAGTACTCAATCCCCGGCAGTCAACAGCACACCGGCGCCTAGGATCAGAGTTGCGGAGGAGGGTTTGTGGAGTAGAGCAGGAAAGGAGATCCCTTTCCTAGCTCTAGGAGGGGGGAGACATGAACATCATGGGGTCGAGCCTAGTACGAAAGCGAGTAGGGTAGCACCCGAAAGCGAGTCCGAAGAGCGAGACTGAGAAGAAGCGAAGAAGAAATCAAAGGACGTGGCGGATCGAGAGAGAGGGAAGAAGAGAGCAGAGGACGTAGCGGATCGAGAAGGAGCGAGAAAGACATCAGAGGACGTAGCGGACCGAGAAGAAGCAGCGAAGAAACAAGAGGACGTAGAATATCGAGCAGAAGTGAGGAGAAGACGAGAGGAGGGATTGGGAGCCGAGAAAGGAAAGAGACGACTGTGCGTGATGGGAAGAATCTGGCGCCGGAATCGTCTCCGACCGACGAGAGAACGAGAGAAGAGCGACTATCGCAACAACAGACGAGTACGGGAACCGTAAAGCGAGAACTGCCGCGGAGCGTAAAAGATCTGGATAAGGAACTGAAGATGCTAGCCAAAGAGTTCGGGACAGACATAGCGCGCTCACCTAGAAGGGAAAAGGAGCAAGCGACATCGAACCGCACTCAGCGAAGCACCAGAACCACTGAAGATGGAGTTAGCGCCGAGCGGGAAAGAGGAGGAATTGCACGAGGAAAGCGACGATGTGGCCGGTACAGCCGTAGAGAATAGATTCTATCTCTCGATAGTGCTGGGAGGGCACATCTGTAAAACGCTGTTCGACTCAGGGTCAATGATCTCGTTCGTGGGACCCACCATAGCGGAAAAATTTAAAAATCGAATATGCGCCAGCGATTCGTGTGTGAAAAATGTGACGAGAGGAGTGAGTAGAACGGCAGGGAAACTGGACGTGATGTTGGACGTGGATGGTACCGTCGGAGCGCTAAGTCTAAAGGTGTTGCCAAATACGGACTAAGAGATGATCCTGGGCGCCGACTTCGCGCACGATTGGGGCATAGAGACGAAGTGGAAATGGAACGAATGGAGAGTAGCAGATGGCAAATGGAGAAAGTTCAATACGTACGACAAGGAAGGTCCAGGAGTGATAATCGCCGAGTGTGCCGGAATCTCAGTACTGAGCGTGGATGAGAAGCAGTTAGTCGAGAAACTAGTCAACCACCTGCTTCCTCCGACGCCGGATGTGATGGGATTGACGAAGCACACGAAGCACTATATTGATGTGAGAGGAGCAGCGCCGATCAAACACCGCCCGAGGAGGATCTCGCCACGGATGATGCAGATCGCGCAGGAAGAGGTCGAGAGAATGCTGAATAAGGGAATAATAGAGAGGTCGTCAAGCGAGTGGAGTAGCGCCCCCGTGATAGTCAAGAAGTCCGATGGAGAGCCGAGATTCTGCATCGACTATCGCGACTTGAACAAGGTGACGGTCAAGGATGCCTACCCCATCCCGAGTATGGACAGCATCCTCGACAAAATAAGGAAAGCGCGGTACTTATCGAAAGTGGACCTGAAGTGGGCGTATCACCAAGTGCCAATGGACGAGGCGAGTAAGAAATATACAGCGTTCGCGATTCTGGGTTCAGGGCTCTACCAGTTCACCAGGATGCTCTTCCGACTAACGAATGCGCCAATGACTTTCCAGTGCCTGATAGATGCCATATTCGGGCCGGCATTCGAGCCTCACAAATTCGGATACCTGGACGACATAATTATCGCCACGGATACGCTGGAGGAGCACCTCAAGTGGCTCGAGGTCGTACTGCGGAAGGTGGTGGACGCAGGAATGGTAGTGCTGCTCAAGAGTGCAGTAGCTCGGATTCCTGCTGGATAGCGAGGGGTTGCGCTCGGATCCAGAGAAGGTAGCGCCAGTACTCGAGTATCCGCCTCTGAGGACGGTGAAACAGCTGCGCCGATTCTTGGGGATGGAAGGGTGGTACTCGCGGTTCATCGAGGACGATTCGGAGTTAAAGATACCCCTTCTCAAGTTATTGTACAAGGGACAGGAGTGGACGTGGGGAGAGGAGCAACAGGAAGGATTTGACGGATTGAAGAGAATACTGACGACAGCGCCAGTACTCGCTCGCCCAGATTTCACGAGACCGTTCATCGAGCAGTGCGATGCGAGCCACTACGCTCTCGGCACCGTGCTGACGCAGGAGATGGACGATGGCGAACACCCGATCGTCTATGTGAGCCGAGTGCTGTCACCAGCGGAGAAGAACTATACAACGACGGAGAAGGAGTACCTGGCATTACTATGGGCGTTGAAGAAGTTGCGCTCATACCTCGAATTTCAAGGCCATCACCGACCATAGCGCCTTGCGCTGGTTAAAGAACCTGAAGGATCCGAGGGGTAGACTGGCGAGGTGGCAGCACTTGTAGATGCAGCAGTGGGATTTTGAAATTGAGCATCGCAAGAGGGCCTTAAACCATGTGCCAGACGCGCTCTCTAGAATGTATGAGACCGAAGAAGTAGGAGCGTTCGAGGAAGTCACGGATGAGTGGTACTGCGCCATGGTGAGGGATGTGATCGTGACGCCGAGGAAATTCCAGAATTGGAAGGTGGAAGACGGTATGCTGTATCGCTATCGCCGAGACCCACTCTTGGACCCGATCACCAATAACGAGGAAAAATGGTAGTTTGTTGCACCAGCGGAGAAGAGGGAGCGAGTGTTGCGAGATGCGCATGTGGAGGCGTCATCTGGCCATTTTGGGGTCGAGAAGACCTATGATCACGTCGCAAGGGACTATTACTGGAAGGGAGTTTACAACGCGGTGGACGAATTCGGGCGACAACGTCAAGAGTGCCAGCAACATAAGGTATCTCAAGCAGGACCGCAGGGATTAATGGAGCGACTGAACGAGGAGCGCCCGTGGGCCGTAGTAGCCGCAGATTTCATGGAGTTTCCGCCGAGCAAATCACAGAACAAATACATGATCGTGTTCCAGGATTTCTTTACGAAGTGGATCGAGGTGCAGCTGGTGCGGACAGCGGACGGAAAGGCGGTAGCGAGAGCGCTGGAAGAGCTCATCCTATTTCGATGGGAAGCGCCAGAATATTTCCTCACGGATAACGGCAAGAAGTTCGACAATAAGTCCCTGAAGGCGACGCTTGAGGAGTACGGAATCAAGCATGTGACGACGCCGCCGTATCACCCCCAGGCCAATCCCGTGGAGCGGACCAATCGCATCCTGAAGACGATGATCTCAACCTTCGTCAAAAGAGACCACCGGAACTGGGACCAGCACGTGCACGAGTTTCGCCATGCAGTGAATACAGCGATATAAGCGACAAACAAGGTTTCTCCAGCATTCCTCAACTACGGGAGACATCCTCGTCCGGTGAAGAGTTTGCGATGGGAAGTAGAGAGCGCCGAGACGTTAAGCAGCATGGATCCAGAGGACTGGGCGGATCGGATGAGAAGGCTAGACATATTGCGCGACCTAGTTTCGAAATTTGGCGACGACGCGAGAGAGCAGAAGGGGAAGTATTATAACAAGGGAAGGCGGGACGTGATATTTTAGGTGGGAGAGTTAGTGTTGCGACGGATACACGTGTTATCTAATGCCAAAATCCTAGAGGTGCGGTCACCAATGGTGTCTATCCTCGAGACGGAGTCAAACGAGCGCAAAGGTTCACGTCACGGATCTAAAGAGATTCATCCCTCCCCGAGTAACAGTAGCGCCAGACCCAGTGCCCTCGCCCTGACCCCAAAATCCCCCTGTGAGAACCCGACTAAAGTACAATTACAAGAGAGAGAGAGAGAGAGAGAGAGAGCGCCTAAACAAGTGGTAGGTCCGCGTTCAGCGCCAGAAGTGACCCCAACTGCGTGACGGCCGAGAAGGAACTCATGCTGCCCCAAGGATGCTTATTTTTTTTATTTTTTTTTTGGTATACTTTTCCCCGTAGCAGCAGAATGGATGAGAGAGAGTGGGATGAGGTGGAGTAGGAATTGTGTGAATGATGTGATGGGTGATGTGTGTGCCCACCCCATCAAGTATAATAAGTAGCGTGGTGGCAAGAATCGAAGCAGTGGCTGTGGCAGTGTGGCCCTTGGATAAACAGGCGGTCCACACGGATTTGGTCCGGTTTAGGGGGGGGGGGGGGGATTTTTGAGGCTGATTTTGGCCTCACAGAGATTAATAAAATAATAAACAAAAAACCATGCGCCGTCCGCGGTATTTTTCTC